>PHWZ01000089.1:0-97664 GCA_004379285.1 Botryotinia calthae | reverse complement strand
AGGCGAGAAGGTGGGGAGGGGAGGGGAGAAGAGGGGAGTGAGTAACAGAGTGAAGAATCAGAGTGAAGAATAAGAGATGAGAAGTGAGAAGTGCAAAATTGATGAGGCGAAAGGGGAAGAGGGAAGAGGAAGATGAAGGAAATGTCAAGATAGGATAGTGATGTGTTTGGGTTTGGGTTTGATTTTTCAAACTAATTAGCTCATTAGGTTAAATAGGAATAGGAAATAGGAAATAGAAAGTGAATAGATATATGAAAGTTTGTTTGTAGACAGAAGTAGATAGATAGATAGACAGATATTTGAGTGAAGTTGAGCGAAGTTAAGAGGGGAAGGAAATGTATGCTAGATTAGATCAGATGTGTATATACATATACATATACCTATATATATTCAAGAGAATTTTTAATTTCTCATCTTTAATTCCTGATCTTATATCGATAGTTATGAAGAAATGCAGCGCAGAAAAATTAATTCTTTTTACTATCGAACTACACTAGTAAGTGTGATATCCTATCCTATTCAAATCATTCATTCATCCCCTTTGAAAACTGACACGTTGGTTTTTGCTCCCTCTTTTTGGTTAGCATCTTTTGTTTTTGTTTTTGTTTTTACGGAAACGAAACGGTTTCTTTTCTCTCGCGCGCGCGCGCTACACGGTTCATCCTGTAAATGTATCGTACGGGTGGCCATGGGTGATTGTTCATTCTTTTGGGTTTGGGTTAGGATGCGATTTGAGTAGGGGATATGAGTGTGAAATATAGAATGTTTATTACAAAAAGCATAAAAAGTGTGATGAATATTATCACAACTCATTTTTTATATATCAACTTTTAAGTGTTTTTGTGAATACAAATGCGAATACGAATACATGTGTTTGTTTTCTGGTACCGGAATTGTAATTATCGTATTTGTATTTTATCACGGGAGATAGCTACGGCACTTGGCTACGTTGAGTATGGGATAATAGGAATAAAGTAGTAGTATACTAGATTGACTTTTGGATTGATCAATAGAATCAGTCCTTCTATATATACTTAGATCAGGCAATGGAATTATTTCATCAGATGATATTGATCTCCTAGTAATATGAATGCATGATTAATGTAAGCGGAGTTTTCATTTTATAGAAACTGAAGATATTGTGTAACTATTAGGTTGATTGTAGTGATCAATATATGTGAGATTTATATATGGGTTATATGTGATATAGGATTTTCCGTGATATATTTGTATGGTTAGTGTTTTTATGAGAAGGATACGGAAGACGGAGCACCCACGATTACGTAGGTCCTGTATGTCTAATTGTATTCTATCTAAAGAGCTAGCTATGTATTGAAAGTAGTAGGTCTTGTATAGACCTACTGAAAGAGCTGGTCTCTTTCGCATTCGCTTAGGGCTTTACTACAGTAGCTATAATACAATAGTCAATTGGATTGAAGTCGTTCACTTCGTTCACATAGTTGAGTATTATAGTGGGTATATAGTAAGTAGTAAAGAGATATTTGTTATAATTTATATGGTATAGGTACGTAGGTATGTTATGGAGTAATACATTGTGTTATTTGTGTTTTGATGGGAGTATGGTATGATATGAATGGAAATGGAAATGGAAATGGAAATGGAAATGACTTAGGAGTAGGTTGGTTGGGTAGGTTGGTTGGGTAGGTTGGTTGGGTAGGTGGTTGGGTAGGTGGGTTATAGGGAGGGAGATGGAGATGTTTATGTATACTAGATGTGAAGTATTCATGGAAATCATGGTCTATGAAAGTATGCTCAAAGGGAAACAATGGTCGGGATGTTAATATCGATACACACAGATAGATGGATAGATAGATACTTGGAAATGATGGTTCGACCGTTCAATTTTCATTACATATGTACAGCGGATATTATATTTACAGATTTCCTCTCCCTTATCTCTCTTCAACAAAAATTAGATACTAGAAATTTATACTCGATCAATCTTTACATGTAAGAAGCATCGTAGTAGAACTCGCTAGTGTAGGATGTGCCCAAGACGGTGGTGATGTCGACGGGAGCTGTGAATTGGGAGCTGAAGTTTGCACGGGGACCTTCTTCGAGAACGCTTCCGGGTCCGTAGTTGCTGTATCTGTTGGGTTGTTAGTTGAGGGTTTCAAGTTTTAGAATTTGTCATGGAATAGAATAGCATAGAAATTACTCACTCTCCGAAAGTGACTCCATCAGTGTTTGGAGTCGAAGTACTCCACTGTTCCCATCCGGCCGCTTTGATGTTGTCACCCAAATAACTGTTTTGGAAAACAACACGTGCGTAATCTCTCCATGGTCGTCCGAGATAGTTGTTGTATGGAGTGAGACTGCTGTTGAGATTGGCGATGTTGGAGTTGTTAATCACATACCAGGAATCGACAGTGGCGCTTGTACGACCCGATGCGGTAATGGCTCCGTTGGCAATGGTGCGGATATCGTTGTTCTCGAACCAGGCGAGAGCTTTCTCACCGAAGATGAAATCGATGGCTCCGACGATCAAGCACTTGGCGTAGAGCTGGTAACCGGCCTCGGCCAGAACGGTGTCTTGGTAACCCCAGAATTGGGTGGCGTAGTAACCCACGTTGGAGGCGTAGGAGGAGAGAGCAAGGTTCTGTCCATTGGAGCTGATGTGACCAAATGTGTTCTTGATGATCAAGTTGTACACTTTGGTGTTGGTGTTGTGGGCACGGAAAGTGGCGGTTAAATCATCCGAGGTGGTGTTGATGAGGGCGAGGTTGTAGGTGAGGGTGGCTTCATTGTTTTCGTAGCTGCGGGCATCGGTAGTATAACCTTGGATGGTAAGGTTCGATGCGAGTTGTGGGAGATACACTTGCTCGAAGTAGGTACCAGGAGCTACGAAGATGTATTGAGCATCGGTGGTGGTGGTGGATAATGCATTAATACCCTCTTGGAATGTGGTGTAGGAGCCGGCAATTTCACATGTCTCGTCAACGACAATTGCACCAGCGGGAGCAATGGTTCGGTTGAATGTAACAGCGCGGTTTACTAAAGCAGGGCTTGCAGAGACGCTTCCGAGCAAAGAAGCTGTAAGGGAGAGGAGGGCAAAGGAACGCATGATTGGAAAGTTCTTTTTGGGGAGGCTTGACTTCAAGATGCGTTGATTCAAGATTAGAAAATTGCGATTGAAGAGATCAGCCTTAGGAGAACATGTATTTATATTTTTACCAAAAGACTAGAATCGCAATCTGCGCCAAGGAGAAATGAATGACATCTGCCCCGGAAAATTACCCCTGCATCTCGCAAGATGATTGGTGCATGAAAGTCGGATAACCCCCCCCTCTCAACGGAAAATTCTCCACTATGTTGATCAGTAGCGCAGCGGACGCCGTTGACAACCTGTGGAATAGATTGATTAAAATGAGTATCCAAGCAGTGACCAGCCTCCGAAATTGGAGGATGAATTCAACCCCCAAACGTCTTTTCAGGCACTCCCACCAGGATATTCGCATGTACTCCATGTCGAAATAATTGCCATGGCGGGAAGATAATTGTGCAATGAGTGATGGATGATAAAATTCCGATATTTTTCCGGTCTACCGCTCAAGATTGTGAAAATTTATATGGGTTACCTGTTTGTCGGTACTCGTCTAAGTGCTTATTTATATTGACCCTACTAAGGGTCATATACTCGTCGTCGCTATGAGCGCCACGCAAGCTTTTGCCAAAAAAGCAAACTATTAGAAACTTCTGTAAAGCAAGTAAATATCGTACCATACTAAATCTCCGAAAACCCGGTGGATATTTAGATTCTCACTCAGCCCACTGTTGAAGGGTAAAGGACATGTATATTTGCTGACAAACACCTTTCAACTCCCGAGACATTTCAAATTACATACTCGTCGTCGATACAGAAATGTTAGTCAGTCTACAATTGCAATTTGCAATTGATATTCAGAGATAAACAGAGGGTCCAACGCCAACGAAGCTTTCAAATTGCACGGGCATTTCCATAGAAGCCGACATCCAGAAAGGTGGGCATGATCCATATATTTGAGTTGACCGCAAATCTTCTCATAAGCTATTTCATGCAGGCTTCTCGTTCTGTCAAAAAAATAGATTGAAAAGCTTCGACGAAAAGCAGGTACGTGATCAAAATGACCTTGTTGTTATATCGATTGTGGCGTTTTGGGACAAATTCTAGCCAGGGGTATTTTGACGGTACGTTGGAACTTTAACGTAGAAGCATCGTTGCTTGGTCTTTCATAGAGCAGAAATATAGTTTTAGCTATTATCTGGAAATCTTAATATGCTTTCTTGGTATACGAAGTTGATGAGATATGTTTATATGGTCATCCATACACATACAATACCTTGCTGGGCCAATCCTAAAGAACAAGGACAAAACGTGTAGTTGAAGCAGCTCTGCTCTGCTACCTTTTCGAGCTCGGTAGATAAAGAGGAAGACGAAGAAAAAGAGAAGGCGGTTACCACGGGTATAAGAACCGGATACAGTATATAGCTATCGAAATTATATTATCGGATTATTATATTCGGTCAAATATCAAAGATATTAATAAGAATCAATTTCAGACTTCGTTGGAAAATGTTCTCGGATGTTCCCGAGCCCCACTGGAAAAGGTACAACGGCGAGATGATAAACTCAAACGTCTTTTTATTATAGACGCACCCTGTACGTAAATCACAACTTCACAGATGGTTCTACCTTCACACCTCGTGAGATGCTAATTACAATTACTTGTCTCCAAGGCATTCTAATGACAAACAGCTTCGTGTTTCTTCATTTCATGGTCTGTTATTTGAAGACAACATGCTAAAGAACTAGATACATATAGCTATGCATCTTCCAAATATTATCCACCATGCGCTATGTGCGTGAAGCCTTCCAAGGAAACTTGTTTTCTATAGCACTGCAATAAGTGTTCCGCTCGAAATCCCCCATTTATACATTGATCAGAGGGAGAAAGGGGGTGAACTGGTACCTCGGTTGGTTTAGAATCCTCTTGCACATTGTTTGTTTCGAATGGCGACCTTGAAAGTCGTGATCAAGTAACATATATTTAGCCTTCTTGGAATTTCATGCGCAACGACAGCTTCTTTTTGGCATTGCGGGGTTGACCGGGGGGGGAGTGATAAAATTGAGGTCCTCTTTCTTTGACTGGCATGCTAGAATAGTCCAACAGAAACTCTCATTCTTCATTTGATAGCTATGCCATTTGCTTTTGTCTAGGATCTAGAAACCATCAAAACAGCCCAATGACCCCAAATTCCCCTTTTACTCAAGCCCTGCTTTATAAAATTTAACCGGAAGCTCGGATTATAACCCTTTTGCTCATCAGAAAAGCGCTAAAAATCCCTCTCCTTCGAAGTTCCACTTTCCTGCGAAAGTTCAGAAGTCTTTTTCGTGTCTCATTCCACCAAATGCTTCTGCTTATTCCTGCCACTTTTTCAACCGTGTTGGTATACTCCTAAGAGCTGTAACATTGAGGACTCAGAGACTGCTGAGCTCGATACCGGTCGTCGAGTTCAGATTTCATGAAGATTTTAGGACCATGCTCTGAGCCACACCGATATTCGTCAGTTGTGGTCATAGATTTCCGGTGAATGAATGCCCGCAAGCACTTCGCACACCAGGGTTGACTTTCACAACTGATCGTGAAGTACAGTAGTGGAAGGTAGCTGGAACAACCCTCGCATATGAAGGGATTCTCTTGGGGAACTCGCAAGAAGTCGATGGAGGTACCGAGGCTGGCAACCATCATTGGAGTAGTCACCTCTCCTTCACCGGACAATTGTGGTCTGATCTCCTGCAAAGATGTGGAATTATTGGTGCGAAGATAATGCTCCAAGAGCTTGCCGTCGTTCATGTCGACGAACTCTGATGCGGTTATCCAGGCACGTGGCGGGTTTTGGTCTCGATTTATTGGTCTCTCGTCGTGGCTAGAATCTTTATTTTAGACATCTTGGGTTTTGCTGTTGGTTGAGAATGTTGAATGGATTGCTGATGGATTCGTTGGTAGGTGCCACACTCTTGAAAGTTCACCGCAAGAGGAAATCTCAGTATGTAAGATTGATGAACGGAACTTGAATAATTAGTTTGTGACATAAAAATCAAGGTGAGATCTCCATTGCCTTGACTCGAAGAAAAGAGTAGACAAGTGGTTGGTGATCTTTAGCTCTGTTCTTCTCGCTCTTGGTTTCTATTGGTGTTGCTGCTCCAAATATTTCAGATAGAGTCCTCCTTGAAGTCGTGGTAAGTGAGAAAGGACTCGATCATCGACGTAGTATGTAAGCGTGGCCAGGTAATTAACGAGGAAACAGTCAATCGGGATGAAGGCGAGGCTTCTCACAAGAGCCACGAAAGGCAAAAGAAGTTCGTGAAAGTTGGCTAGCAAGTCGAGATTCCCTCGGGATATCTACTCAAGTATGTTTTTGTTGGTGTTTTGTTGTGTTTTTCTTAGACCACAATTACGGATAAGAGAAGCCAATACCTAAGTGCAAGAACGAGGAGATAAAGGTCAATTTTTCGCTTTGTTGAAAGTGAAGAGGATTTCACATCTTTCACGAATGTAATCAGTTTGCATTATTTAATAGTAAATACATTTATGTCCTTGACCAATAACTTCAGATTAATCTGAGCTATATACCATGCCAATGTGATACTCTCATCGTGAACTTTCACTCGAATGCTAATTCCCCTGCATCCAGAATACAATGCGTTTCCCTTTCCCATATGCTCCTTTAATCAACCTTCAGAGCCCCTCAGCTCTCCATACCCCTTGATCAGCACAAGCTACCTCTCAAGTCCACCAGCCCAAAGCCCCGTTCGGTAAATCATTCGCGTTCGCCGGACGACTCGAATTTGCATCTGCATCATCCAATCTTTCACGTACTCTTGCAATCTGCTCACTAATATTTCCCGCAGGTCCCACCCTATTCAACGTTCTTCTGAACTCATCAAACGCATCCACACCACCCATTGTTCTCGACACTCTTGGCGTTGGATCAGTACCATTCGCAAGTGCATCTATAATTGATCTTCTCCATCTTACAAGACGTTCCGTACGCGCAGTTGGGACGTTGTTTATCTGATATTCTACATTATTTCCATCCCGGTCCACGATTCTGTTAATGGGTCCTCGACAGAAGGGACAGTTTACAGATTGGGCATGGAGTCTTTGTCGTTGGGTTCGAATCCATGTCTGAATACATTCAAGGCAGAATTCGTGACGGCATGGATGCACGAGGATGGCATTCAGAGGGGCAACGAATGGAGAGATACAGATGGGACATTCGTCTGTGCCTGCGGCGGTTGGTGTGTCGGGAACCTGTGATGAGCTGACACCAGGAGTTGGTGCCTCTAGAACATGTGGTGAGCTGACTTCGGGAGTTGTCTGTGCTTGTTCGACATTAGGAGTAGAGACTGGAATGGAATTCGATATATTGACAGAGCTTGTGGCTGTTGGACGCGGCAAAGGAGTTTGTCTTCTCGAATTACTATAGACTCGATCGAGATCCGGCAGATCCATAAAGGTTGTGGATGTTGTAAGCGGGAAAGGCCTATATCTTCTCGGAGCAACGCCTTGACTGGGATTCGAAGTATTTGTATAATTTCTTGTTGTTACAGCCAGCGAAGGATCGTGTCTTGTTGGAGTATAGTCTCGTTCGGGAATCATCCCACGACCTTCGCTTATGCGTCGTATATAAGAGTTGTAATAAGCGTCAACCGTAGGGTGTGAATCAGAGGGTGTCTCATCGAGATCTTCCGAGAAATGCACCCGTGGGGTATGGCGTCTGTCTCTTGGGGCATTTAAGTTGTAAGGTTCAAGTCGATCACGGGAAAGCCGAGCTCGGTCGATATTTCTGGCCCTAAAGTTCGTATCGTTGAGGCTTTCTGATTCAGATCTGTTAATCGTTGAGATATTCGTTGTTCGACTTGTGGACGACCGGCTACTCGTTGTAGGAGCGATTAAATTCAGCGGGTATTCCGTAGTAGTGCGAACTGTGGAAGATGCAGGGATGTGCATGTGGTCGGAGTCCATTCGGCGGGTGTGATTTTCATGGACTCTTGGAGTACGTCTCTCGACAGTTGGTGTATACTCTCTAGTATCCCTAGGAAGAATCAGAGACAGCGGGTTTTCATCTGCAGTGCGAGCTGTGGAAGAGGATGTTCTAGAGCTGTGCTCGGTGCTTGATAGATTATTTATCCTTGGCGTATGTCTTTCGGGGGCCGTTGTTTGCGCTCTCGATGGGCGAACATTCTCTAGAAAATCGCTGGGGGGTCCTCCTGAGTTGGAAGCCATTCTTTCGAAGGTTCGAAAATGCCCTGTTGTAGACTACGCAAAGATTAGGGCTGAGATTTGAGGTCGTTAACATAAGAACTTAAAAGCTGCGGACGATGTGGAAACTATTTGATTATTTGGGTTGAGTACACGAAGTCAAGTTGTAATGTATGAGAGATGTTGTTTGTAGTTCGATCTCTGGACAAAAGTAGAGGTTCTTAAATATTGCTTGATGTGGTTTCATTGTACGGCTGCATTGGACGCGAGATCTTTCCGCCGGACAAATGTATATGGTTTATTTATGAAAATCGGATGAGGAGTGATTGTACAGTAGTTTAGTTGAAAATAGAATCAAGGTAGCAAGAATTCATCTTACCTATGATGTACCGGTTTAGAAAGAGCGAGAATTCACTAAGTTGAGCGCTTCAAAGAAAGCGAGTTAGCTCCTCCATACAAATTTGGAAATCAAGACCTGAATTTTGTGATTCACTTTAAGGCTTAGGAACAAGCTCTTTGCCGCTGTGAGTTCTTGGAGAGATGAAAAATGTCTGCGTTCACGTATCTGCTAATATTTGTTCTACTCATTTCGGCATTTTTGTGTACTGGATTTGCATCTAACTTCTTGGTAAGTTCCTATAATTAAATTTTCTTGTAACACTCCACCTCAATATCCGCCATTAATTCTTAGATGCGGTCGTTTCCTTGATGTATATGTATGAATAGATCTAATCCTAACGTCGAGTATCTTCCTGATCTCTTGGACCTAAAGAGACCTCACTCTTAGATTGTAATGGATATATAGTGTCTTATAATAAAGGCACTAACTGCTCGCTTCCTTGTTTTGACACCTAGGTATATTTGCTTTGTGTGTCTCGAGTGTTTATAACATGTATGAATGGTCTCTCAACTGGTGGAGTAGCAGATGGAAATTGGAAGTCCAGAATGGACAATCACCTTATTTTTGAAGTTTCGTTTTAGAATTGCAAATTAAACAAAGAGCATTTAACATGATAGACTGAGAATTACTGTACTCTGCTAAATTGAAGTAAATAAATGTTTGTACTTTCTATTGTGTTCATAGCCTCAAGATCATTAAATAAGCACAGTTGTTAGATGCTATCTTCTTGGGCAGCCAGGCAGGTAATAAAAAGTAGAAATGCCATTACCAGTGTGTAGATAGATAATTTTGCTGAATATTTTAGACAGATATGCATATAAGAATAGTCTTCCTAAAGATTGTAGACGAATGGATTAATGCCCAATGCAAATACGAACGACATATACCGAGTATTGAAATTGTATTATATCCGACCAAATCGCTAACACCCCTCCGATGTCGTGTACAAGCTCATCAACCCTATGAACACAAAATATCTCCGGTTCAAAGCAACCACAACGCAACGATACAAGCAATCAAAACCGTGAACCCCGTAATAGACCAAAAGTGCCCATTCACTCTCATTCCAGAAGCACCACTAACTGTAACCTCCGCTGACGGTGAAGTAGCCGTTGATGAACTACTAGATCCCGTAGTCACAGAGCTAGTTGTTGTAGAAGATGTGCCAAAGATGCTATAGTAAGCTGGCCCAGTTCCTTGTACAAATTCTGTATCTACGCTGACTTCAGTGTGAGAATCAGTGGTTTGTTCAGTTTGTGTAGGCGAGCTTGGTGGTGTTTGTGTGGGAATTGTTGCAGCAGCAGGAGTTGGGAATGAGAGAGTGGCGGAGAGTTGTTTGAAGCTGGATGAAGCGGCTGCGGAGTTGGTCTCGTAGACGGAAATTGTGGTCGTGGTTGTTATATGAGTTGAGCTGGTAGAGGTGCTTAGGTCTAGATGGATGGTGTAGTAGTAATAGTAGTAGCTCCAATAATACCTGCATGTTTGTTAGTGGGTATGTATGTCAATATAGCTGCGGATGTGAACGAACCATGTGATTGTGTAATAATAGTATTCATAGACTGGCATGGGGTTCAAAGTGATAGATGGTTCTGGAAAGTTTGTAATTGGCGATGGAATGACGGTAGGAGCTGTGGTGGCACTTAGTGTACTGATAGTTAAACTACCAGAAGCATGTCCAGAACATGTCAAATCTGTGCAACATTTGATGCTTCCCCCTACATTCACACAGATATTTCCAGCAGTGCAATAGCTTCCATCTGAACAGCATTTACCTCCATCCGGATAGCAATAAGGATAAGTGCAGCAATTCCATCCAACTTCGCATGTGAAACCTTGACAACAACTTTCTCCAGGCTTAACGCAGAAGCTACTTTCACAGCAACTTTCGTCTCTGGGACAACAGCCTAGGTTGCCTTGGTATTTGTTAGGATTTTTCTTAAAACAAAGTTGAATTTAGCTTACTAGAACAAAGATCATATCCAGAGTCTTCACATGTAAGCACTCTTGGACTTAGCCACGACTTCAGCAAAGAACGCCCATCAAGAGGTGCCAACGCTGTACTATTGTTTGTAGAAGAATGAAATTTCGAGGAAATCAAATCATCAAACGCTGGCGTTTGATTACCTAGAACAGCGGTATAGAAGATTAGAGGAAGAAAAAAGCGCTTGAGGTGTGAACACATATTGAAGATTCAAGTTGTTCCCAAACAAAATGATCTCATCTTATCTTGAACAGAGTAAACTGGGTTCACCACATTATTTATGATCTTTATGCCACGGCGCTCAGTATGATTTCTACTCATCATTGTTAACATAGCCATCCGAGCCCTGCAGAAAATGGCTTACCAGGATTGCTGGAAAACTGAAGTATGATTTGGGTATAACCGGCGTACCTGAACAGCAAACCTCCTGCAAGACATGAGCGCCCAATCCCCTCTTACATTTCGAAGCACTTTTTATTATTTTCCAGAATATACAGAGAAGCTCCACCAGTACCACACTAGCTTTTCCACACTTGTTTCTAAAGAATATCAGTACCACTACTTGTCACTTGATGTTATTGCTCTTGGCCATTCACCTGGCAACGTTACAGGTCATCAACCGATCGAAATCTACCCGAGATCATTACACAGACCCCTCACTCTCCCAAAACCTCAAGATTACATATACCATGGAGCAAATATACCCCGATATAAACTTTCATGTGTCAGGAAATCTACCACCGCCAAGAAATGGGCTGAGTCTCCTCAACTAGGCAGCAAGAATTGTCATCATTCCAGTGGTTTCATGAGGCTCAACTTTAATCCCTCGATTCAAACCACGAAATAGAACAAACTATTCAAGCATAGAATATTTATCGAGATGTGCAGGAAAGTGGTGAGCACAGATGGGCCACATGCATCGTGGCATGTAAGAATTGGAGAAGCTTCAAATATTGGCAAGAAGTAAGCAGAGCTCGACTACTCCATCATTCTTAGCTTAGCGACCGTAAAATAAGGAGCTAATAAAAGCAAATAGAGCTTGGCAGATATGAAGATGCGTGTAATACAAATCTATAGCAACTTCATCAAAGATTGTTGTCGCTGTGGAATTTTTTTTTGGAAAACGAGAGTTTTCGATGCAGATTAGACAAACTGCTCTCAATCCGCTACCCGAAAAAGAGATCATGACAGATGGGTTTCTGGTTATCTCGTCTCCATATCACCTAGTCGTCGTATTATCAACCGGTAGGTACTTGCTGTCGGTACAAACAAAATCTCTGCATGAGTCAGCAACCCCACCCTATACCGTCCTGCATATCAACTTCACATCTTCCCCTGCAATGTAATATCTCCAGGAAAAATGTCTCAGCCCAACACAGACACTCCAAACCATGCAGTTTATGGTAGGCCTACTGATGATGTAATCAATGGAGAGAATGTTCACCGAGACGACTATAACGAAAATATAGAGCCTTCCAGAAATCCAAAGAGCATCCAGACAACCATCAGCGATTCAAGTAATACCCCGAAACAAGCCGTTCCGCCAATTACCCATTTCACGGAACCTACAACTAAATACTGGCAAACTATTCTCCCATCCAATCACACCCCACAGAACGCGCCCTATAAATACGGCTTCCCTGCCAAACTACCCGACTCACGTTTCCTGGTTCTCCCAATCCGACCCTTGAAAGACAATCACAAGCATGCGGTTGCCTCGCTTCTGGTAAACCAAGCTTCGATGGAAGTAGTCGATACACTTTCCGATTTCCTTGCCGATCTCGTGCGACGTTTCGAGCCGGACGTTATTATAGGACTTCCCACTTTGGGTCTGAGTCTAGCTCCGCTTGTTGCTAGGAATTTGGGTTTAGGTATGTTTGTCACATGTCCAGATTGCTACTTGAAAAAAGTATCAAGGAGAGAATTAACGATTGGTAGAAAGATATATACCGCTAGGATACTCCCGCAAATTTTGGTACGACGATGCTCTCTCCACTTCAGTATCATCTATCACATCACCAGAACTGGGGTTGAAGAAAGTGTATTTGGATCCGCATCAATTACCATTGGTTCTAGGAAAACGATGTGTTATTATTGATGACGCAGTAAGTTCTGGTGCAACTTTGAAGATGACTTGGGATTTGTTGGAGAAGATTGGTTGTGATATTGTGGGTTGTGGGGTGGTGATGAAACAAGGGAGTAAATGGGAAGAGAAAATTGGGCAAGAGAGAGTAGATAGATTAGTTTACGTGTTGGAAAGTCCTCTCCTAGAGGCTGTTGACGGTGGATGGGCATTAAGGTCTTGAAGCTCGGTCTAAGGAGGAAGGAATTGCCAAATATATCAATTTTCTTCTTCCGAGTTTTGAGTATACTCAAACAACCTGTTGCTTTGCTTTTGCATAAGTAGAATTTAGATTAAGAATTGCCAAACCTTGTGTGTCAAGCAGTTAGACAATTAGAGAGGAAGACTCCAACGTATTCTTGACACCTTAATGCAATTAATTACACCATTCTTACAGTCTGTTCAAGTATTCTGATGTTTTAACGATCTCCGTACAAAGTGTCTCTAATTATTGATAATCATTTATTTTCATTATCATTCTATATATTAATCTCTTTTATTTTATAGAAATATAAAAATCATGTACAAAATGTGTACTCAAATATCATAATGAACGTAATGGTGTTAGGACTATCATTTTTCCAGACATGTTCAGTCATGTCTAACCCACAACACCGGCCCCAAAATACATTCCGTATATGTATCCGATCCTAACCTTCCACTCCGAGCCATATCCAAAGAAACCGAACATTATAATGCATTTCATATCTCATCTCATTTCGTATCTCGAATTTTTTTCTCAACTTTGCTCATGATAACAGATCATTCCAGATCCAAAATTTAACAGGTAGTGATGAAAAGACCGATCGGGGATGGGTTGTAATCCTCGAACCACCACAAGTCAGTGTTGCTCCCACCAGCAGTCATCTCATAGCTGATAGCCTGTCCAGCTGGACAAGCGAAAGTCTTAACAACGGTCCAGGAACCGGGCGTGATGGTCTTGCTACCGAAATCAGTTGCAGTGCTTCCAATGGAGTTATAGGTAGAGCTGGTGGTAACAGTGGTGCTCAATTGCTTGAAATCGACGGCTCCGGAACCAGAGAAAGTATAAGAAGAAGTCTCGAGCATATCTTGAGTTGGGAAGAGGAAGACGAGGGAGCATGTCTTGGAAGCATACGAAGATGGGATATCAAAGTTGAAGAGAGAAGAGACAGTGCTGTTGACGACTCCATCGTAAGAAGTACCGTATGACTTATCTGGGGATGTAGATGAGACTGGGACGATTAGGTTGGGGGAAGAGTAGGTGCCATCGAGGTTAGTGGGGCAAGATTTGGAGGCTGAAGCTGTGGATGAGGCCTTTGATGAGGCCGAAGAAACGACTGAGCTTGCTTGGGAGACAACAGAGGAGACGATCGAGCTAGCAGAAGAAGCCTTTGGAGTGGAAACAGCGCTTGTAGTGGCTTGAACTTGGGAAGAAGCGGCTGGGGCACTGGAAGCCTTGACAGACTCGGTGGCGGTGACTTTCTCTGTGGAAACAGCAGTCATGCTTTGCACTTGAGTAACGGTGATCGTAGAAGGAGCGGCGGATTGAACTTGGGTGACGGTGATTGTGGAGGGAGCAACACATGTTTGTTGTTGAGTTTGGGTAACGACGACAGTTTGAGCTGGAGCAGTCTTCTGTTGAGTTTGAGTCTCTTCAATAGTTTGACCGGGCGCAGTCGAAGTAACATAAATGGTCTTGGCAGATGGTGTTTGGGTGACAAAAACGGTTTGAGCTACAGTAACGGTTGAGGCAGCACATGTCTGTTGCTGAGTTGTGGTAGCAGTGACGACTGAAGCCTTTGAAGATTCTGAAACTGGAGCAGACGATGAGGCCTTTGTTGATGAAACTAAGGTAGAGGACGAAACCTGCTGGGATGTGGATGTGCTCAATCTTGCTGACGAAGAAGATGAAGATGGAGCGAAACATCCACTAGCAGTCAATCCAACCTTTACACACTTATTCTGACCAGTAACAGGAGTAGTGTAGATGTTGTAATCGTTGTCAGAAGATGGGCATGCATAGAAGACCGACGATCCAGAACGGGAGTATGTGCCATCTGCGCCGATAGCAAAACCGCCTGTGGCGCTCATACCAGTATCGCATTGGTATTGGCTAGCCTCCGATGTTAGATAACATGGTCGGCCTTTGGAATCGGTGGTTTCACCGTTGTTGATTGTGAAGGTTGCAGTAGGGTGGTTGCCAAGGATACGTAGTTGGCCATCGTCCAATTGACCAACGATGCCGGATTGACCTCCTGATGCAGTGAGGTTATATGAGCAAGTATCCCGTTTGATAGAAGCAGCTGAAGCGCCAACGGCGAAAGCGAGTGATGCTGATGCTGAATACTTCATGATTAACGAGTGGAAGTTATTGTATTATTAGGTTGATAATGTAGTTATAAGCTAGAAGATGTTGGCTGGAAAAAATTCGAGAGGAAACAACTGCTTTTTATAGACTTTTTCGTCCACATTTCCCCAAGCTACTCGTACTGATTTTCGAGAAAAAACGATGACGCAGATTTGGTTTGTAACGACTTTTGTTTACATACGACGTTTACGAGAAATGGCTTACTGAAAGAACCAAATCAGCGGAATCAAGTGTTCATTTCTTGCGAAATCCAGTATTCTTGTGAGCTAAAGTGTTGATCAATATGCAGCCCATCGAGTGCCATTCGCACGGAAAAGATGATTTTCACAAAAATGCAGTGGATTTTACTTGGTTTGAGATGATCTACGAGTCTATCATCGTAACCTCAATACCCCACAAAATGCACCCCTCGGCCGAGACCCATAGTATAGGACGAACGGTTCGTTGATTGTACAATCTCTCCATAGATGATCCATGATTGATCCATAAATAACTAGAAACGAACGGACAAATTGCGGACAGCGGCATAAGATGTTCAGGAACGTAATCAATAGATCGGTTGAATGTGCACTAGCTAGATTTTCACCTCAAGTGGACCATGACGAAACCATGCTTCCGGTTACCGTGTTGTGTAAAGGGGTAGGCTTCACAAACCAAAATTCGGAGAATATGGAATTGTTATCCACATTCAAAGATGCGGTAACCTTATGAAGGCGGGGTATTCCTCTTATCGTGATATAGCCTTGTGCAAAGTATTCTTGTCCCAAAAATCCATAGATTTGGGGGATTGATATAGATGAAACAACATATCAGCAGTTAAAAAAATGTGGATAAGATGTCAAAGTTTGTAATATGGAGAGAGAGTCGAAGAGTCATGTCGTCATAAAAAGTTTGCACTGGCAAACTGACAGAACCGAGGAATTTTTGTGCATCCAATGTTGAAAGTAAATCTGCATCCTCGTTTTCGTGAGGGATAACGTCGGGTCGCGTAGATTCTATTTTTACCAATTGCCATTTGTAATATTTGGAACGCCAGCACTATTCAGCACTCTAGTTTAGCCTCTCTCGAGCCTCTGTGCTAAGCCAGTGAGCGGAAAGCGGACAGTCCCACGATTTCACGTGATGATACGTACGTCTTCGTCTGGAAACACGAAGATTTTCTATGCGAATTAGTGTGCTTCGCGGATAATGGTTCCGATGTCAAAGATGATTCGTGTGATTGAAAGTGTGTAGACCTGACGCTGGTAAGTTCGCTTTGAATAAGTGTAATAGTCTAGCTTAAGTCGTGATGTCTTTTGAAGAAGAACTCACTGCTAGCTGCATACATAAGTTCTGCACAGTCTTAATCTTCGGTGGTATTGGAATACGAAAAAGGTCGTCATCGCAGTTTTCAAATTGTGGCTGCAAAACGAGCCAAACGAACATCTTACAAGGCGATCAACTAGAGGGAATCTGACGTGGCAAATTTTTCATGAGAAGGGATTTGAGCACGACCGGCTCTATCCTTTGAGCCGAAGTGTTTTGAAGGTCAAGAAGCTTTTGATTCACACTCAATATGCGTTTCCAATGGTTTTGGGGAAATGGGAGAGTTGGCCTAGTCGTAATCAAGCACGCGTCTTCAGGCACTATCTTCTAGTTTCTTCCAGGCCGAAAAGAACTTGATGAAGGCCCATTCATTATATAAGAGAACTGGAAGAAGAAATTTTTCGTTTTCGATCGGGGTATCACGCTGCTGCGATGTCCTCCAATGCTGAATCATTCATGACAATGGGATGAATTGAAAAGCCTTGATGTTCCAAACAATCTTGCTTACATAATCTCCCAATTGATCAAGCTTCGGATATCACTTATCCGAAAAATCTGCACAAAGTCCGGGTATGGTGACGACTTCGAGCAAAGTAGCCGAGCCGGCCACGGCACTGTATTGATGAACAGGGATATTACAAGAATGCATTTGGCGTTTGAGCATCAATACGTACAGAGAAGAAATTCCTTCCAAAAACTTTCATTGCAGTGAACTAACTTTCTGCTCAAAGCCTCATGAACACAGATTTTCTTGTGATAGCTATTGATTTCAAGGAGTATTATCACCATGGACGGGTATGAGATACCTGTAGGAAATGAGCAGTTGTTAGAAGTTGCAACAAACGGAACTACTGAAAAAATGTCTAACCTTCACAATAGTTCCTCCAGAAGAAATTCCGGCTTGACGAAAGCTCAGCAGAGCTTGTGCTTATGCTTTTCCGAGATTATGGGAATGTCACCACTTGCAAGAACTATTTGAACAAATATGAGATTGACATTTACCAGTCCGCATTGATCAATCTAATAACCGTATCCGCCTGCCGAAATCGAGCCCCCAACTCCTGTTAAAGATCCTGAGAAATACGGTTACATTTACCGTGCCCGCAGTTCTTCTCGGTCACCAATTCGAGGCGGAAATGCAACGTCTGGCATTGTGACTGAACAATGGAGCTGTAGCATCCTTCAATTTGAAAAATTGATGGGTTTCACGTGCGACGAATCCCTTTCAGAACAACACATCGCTTACTGTTGGCAATTTGGCATTGAATTACTGGTGCTGGTACTGAAACTTACAGGTTACAGAATTGCTACGTTATTTTGGCGCCAGGTGTCTGGTTGTAACACGGTCTAGATTGTTTGCCATTGAAGAAGCAATCAAAACCTATGATTCAACACTGCAAGACCGTACACAAAGCACATGGTAGTCTTTCAAGAATGGGTAGTAACCTATAAGCCGTACCTCTTTCTCATGTTTCGTGTATTTGGGTTGAGCCTTGCAGGTCAAATTATTGCGGTTGTCATTACAATGTCCTGAATCCTGTGAATCACTATTACAGCATTCAGGGAGTTTCTCGTCTCATTATACTCTGTCCTAATTTGCGATGCCCAGGCCAAGAATGCTATTATACATCGGTGTATCATCAAAAGAAAGCTGGTTAGAAGGCATGTATCTCGATAGTTCAACTAATACAACAGTTCCTAGAAAATTCAGTTGTCACTTTGCGTATTATCAAAAGACAGGGTTTCTGAGAGGGTTGGATTTGAATTATGATCAGCAAAATCACTAGTATCAATAGTAGGAGAGGAAAAACTTGCTTTGAATGGTGGACTATCTCAAGTTTTTCTAAGCAGTAGTCAACTGCGAATATAACAGGGGAGAAGTTGTGGAGATCAAAAGAAGTCTTTCATAACTCCACTGGTTACTGCTTAATGGAAGATTCTGGGAATTGTCAAGTTTATGCCATATAAAGCTGGTATTTGCTAGCCACAGGTGCACTATTTTTGTTGATAAAAAGACACAAAGGATAGGCCATGTTGTTTTCCATTCGGAGAGAGCAAGAAGGAAACCAACTTTTTGTAAATATAGAATTGCAGGAGTTGCATTTGTCTGCTAGTAATGAGAAAGTACGAATGTCATTAACATACCACCCAAGGCTAGCTCTATGGGGTAGAGCTACTGTTTTGATTGACTGTTGATTACCATATCAATATTGCTTACTCAATTCTGAGCGCCATTAACTAATACAAACAACGCATTTGACTTTCAATACTGTGAGCTCAGTCATTGAATAATATCATGATCATTCACCACCTTGGACAATATTGATGCTGAAAACTTACTGATGGCTGAGATCTCTTGAAAGGAAGATATATCTGAGAAGCGTTATTGGTAGTCCAATGAAATCACTAGAATTTGACAGAAATCAAGGCCTATGTGCATTTATATTTAGCTTGGGAATCAGAAAGAACGTATATGATGGAAACGCACTATGACACATTGGAAGCAAATTCAAACTCAAACTCAAAACCAACCAATACATTTGATGTTATATGCGAGTAACTTGTATATATACACCAATTCAGACATAATGGGAATATCATATCCAACAATGAATATAAATTACATGTATCACGTTATTCACTTTTGTCGAATAGAGTGAGGATGAGGGGGTGGAGAGTCCGAGCTGCAGCCTAAATTGTTCTAAATTATCCGAACTACGGTAGCTTTAGGCAGTCTTGAGTCTCTCGACTTCCTTATAATCTTCTCCACATATCCTCACAACTACACAACAATTTTATAACAACCTTTTCAACAAGCTTTCTGATCAAGGTCAGTCCGACAGAAACAAAGTTACTCAAAATTGTATAAAACAATTATCCCTTTTCACAATGACTTTCGACTATCAGTCGGGTGTGGTCTTCGGACTCAACTTCAAGCAACATGATGCGAGAAAGATGCGCCATGTCTTGAAGCATTACGAAAGACTCCCAGCAAACCAAGGAGCTCGACTTGCCCTGTTTCTTCGTCTGCAGGCTCTTGAAACAAGTCTTGATGAAGAAGTTTCCGAAACAGTCAAGGACTGGTTCGAAAATGGTGGTGATCTTCCACCAATTCACCCCGTGACCGCACCTGTGGAAGTACCTGTAAAAGCACCTGCCAAAAAGTCTACTGGGGATGAAGGAGAGGGAGAAAAAGCCAAAGAAGATGAAGAAGAGGGCTCTGATGAAGAATCTAGCTCCGATTCTGGTGTTTCCGCCATCTCCGGTCACGAGTTGCTGTGGAAAGATAGAGAACGAGCATTGAGACGCAACCCCGGAATGGATATCTTTGACCTTTTTCCCCAGCGTAAGTGACATACCCTCTAACATTATAGCATCTTTGGTAGGTATACCTACTTGAAAATTATACTGAACGCTTCATCTAGATCCTGACAACCCCGAGCGCGATAACTATATCTTCGGCAACGAACCTGACAATGGCGAGTTCGGGATGGAGCCAAACAGGACTGAAGATGAAGACGAGAGCTCGGAAAGTGAGGAGGAGAGCGAAGAAGAGGACGATGAGGACGAGGACGAGGACGAGGAAAATGAAGAGGATGAAGAGGACGACGAAGAAGATGAAGAGGACGACGAAGAAGAAGAAGAAGAGGAGATCGAAGAGATTGAAGAGGGGCCAGAAAGTGGAGAAGCACAAGATCATTTCCAAAATCCACCTCATACAGTGGAATGTGTTATTTGTGCTGAGTATGTCCCAATAGTAGACACCTTATCCTCTATCACAGGTGATTGCCAACATCCAGATACTTTCATCTGCAAGGAATGTCTCGATCTATCGATCACAACAGATATAGAGTATGGACTTTTGAATGGTATCAAGTGTCCGCTTTGTACAGCTGTCCTTACTGACCAGGATGTTCATCAAAAAGCATCTTTGGAAGTACTTGATCGGTTGGTGACTCTTATTGGTTCTTTGTGTTTATTGCTAATTGTGAAACAGTTACATGTACTTGAGAGAAAAAGCCTCCAGACCCGATACGTTTATTCTGTGCTTAGGCCCCAAGTGCGGTGGAGGTCAAATACATGAAGGCACAGAGCCATTGATGATTTGCGACCATTGTCAATTCAAAACTTGTGTCAAGCACAAGTTACCATGGCACGAAGGACTATCATGCGACGACTTCGATATCGATGACTCACAGATTGAACGTCTGGAGCAGGAAGAGGCCACAGCTAAGTTGCTGGCAAAGGATTCGAGAATTTGCCCACAATGCAAAGAATGCGTTGTTAGGAGCGATGGCTGTGACCATATGGAGTGTATGTGTAGATACACCTCTTTATACAGATTCATTACTAACGGTTGATACTTAGGTCGCTGTGGGAAATCCTGGTGCTACCTTTGCGGCGTCGACTGGGAAAATATCATCAGGCTTGGTGATTCAGCACATGGTAGAAACTGTCCCAATCACCCTGATTCGCACAAGCTCAGTCGAGGCCAGATCTTAGCCAATCAGACAGCCCTCACCAATCTGGTACATGGTAGACCTATTGACGAGCGTCAAATTCGAGCCAAGTACGCCAAACAAGCTGCGAGAAGAGATGAAATGAGACCATTGGCATTGGCTGCTGCAGAGCAGAGAATGAAGCAGCAGGCTTTGGAAAAGTCAGATTCTGAGTAAGTATTCTTCCATTTCGCACTTTTATTCCATGTGGCCTTCACTCCATTTTTTCGGTTCTCTAGCACATCTATGGTTTCTAGTGAACTTTGCATTCTTTAATTATTTCTAGTCACTAATATCTCTGAAGCTCCAGTAAGTCCGGACCACCCAAGAAGAAGACCAAGTTGGTTGGCGCCTGGGAGGAAAAGTGATTGCAGGACAGGACAAACATCACATTTGAGTAAGAATATGAATTCTAGTCGAACTCATTGGCATGGGTGGATACTTAGGATGAAACGATTTGATATACGATAGCGTTTGTGCAACTTTCCGCATATAGGATAGGCGACGGGATACGTATACCATGAAGTTTTGTGATACCCATTGGCGGTTATTTCACCAAGATAGCTTACATATATGGCGTTTTTTACTCAGGAATACTATAATAATAATGTCGAGTAGATTAGCAATGTTTTTTTTTTCAATTATCTAGATACTATGCATGCTTTCGTGACTGCAATTGAATATGCGAGTTCATTCAGAATTGGACCTTCACTTCTAAAGCACAGAGTAGTTTAAACGTTTAACCTTTTAACCCCGAATTCCAGAACTAAATGTCTTATAATTTGTGGTATGTCTCAGCTGTTATTTTTGGTATTTTAGTTATTAAATATTGATGGTATATATAATATCGTGTTTTGAAAATTGGGATGGAGATGGATAAGTATTGTTTTCATATCTTGTATACTGACAGTCCCTTAGTTAGTCTGACTTGCATATAATGAGCCCTAATTTATATTCGAGTAGTAAATACCTAGGTAATTGCCTCAGTTTTATGTCTTTGCTTCAGTTGTTCTCAATTTGTACTTGATATCGCTCCTGGGTATGATTTGGTGTATATACTATACATACCTAGGTAATTTCTGGACATCCTCACGGTAGCTCCAGGGCAACTTTAGTACTTAAGTGACGATTTGGTATGTTGGAGATGGATTCTGGGATTTTTTTTGTCTTCACTTCATATCTTATTGGGTACTTGCGTCTTTGTTTTGGACACTGTGTTTGATTGTTATAGTCGTCAATGTTGTTTTTATGCAGATGATGTATCTAGGTAGGTGTTGGTGGTTATTTGGATAATGATGATTGTTATTATTATCAATTAAGTATTAGTACTCATGGCTATTGAAGTTTGTCCGCTGATGTTATACATTAATGTATATTCAATATACATTTTCGCTTAGTATCTGTAAAGACACATCGAGGGCTCTTTCCACCTATTATCCATTCACAAGCAACCCCATCATTACATCCTGGCTACGGTATAGCAAAGCCTATCCATCGAAACTTTCGATATTCCTCATGTTTGGAATTCTTTGAAAGAAAGTTCCGGCGCCTTCCAACCAACATTCCCAGAATCCTTCTCGAGCCAGGATAACCACCACATTCGCAAGACATCTCTATCAACGAAATCGGGCAGATCAGAATCTACAAGAACGCTGTTCTCATTAAAGTTCTCTTTCCTAGCATTGGAATGCGGAACTACGTATATATGCTCTAGATTTGGTAGTTTTCCGATAAACAGAGATGAATTTCTAGGTAGCTCTGATTCAAGCTGGCCTCTGAATAAAATCAGTAAGCTTCGGAAATCCCTATAGCTGATCGCTAAACGTTTCACGCTTTCAGGAGGATATATGTTGATGTTCTGGTAATTTTCCAAAAATTCTTCGGAGAACCATAGGATGTCTTTTTCGGGACGGAAGTAAAACTCGTCGAGTGTGAGTTGTTCTCGAGCATGCCATCCGCATCCACGAGTTAATGTAACATATTGGAATTCGTGGTCTTGCATATTCCATTTCGCGCCGGCTTTGAGGAGAGCTTCGATTTGGTCGCTAGGACGTCTGGTTGTTGGCGAGAGTAATCTGGTTTGAATATCGACTGGTATGATGCGTGTTTCGCTTTGGAGTGCAAATTGGTACATAATCTCATATTTGATTTCCACGGGAAGGTTATCATATTGTGGAAACTCCTGTGTGGAATTCTCCTGTGGGAGTTCTCTTGAAGAATCTGAGATGGTGATACTGGAAGTTTGTATATTTGAAGAATCGTCGATTCTTGATTCAGTATTCGAAGCTTCGCTGGTGGGTACTCGAGGCGTTGGAAAATTCATGCTCGAGTTCTCGAGATCATAGTACAATGACTGAGACATGTGTGCTAGCTAGGTGTGTTTTGGTTCCAGAAGTAAGAGATGTGTATAGTAAGAAATGCGTATAGTATGAGAGTAACTATGTTGATTTTGATTATCGAATGGTTATTGTTAAGCCTGTAGAATCTAGCTTGAGGTGAAGCGTGTGTGGTGCGAGAAAGTTTGGAGCGAAAAGTTTTGTAGTGAAAAATATTTATAGTGAAGAATGACAGCTATAGACTTCCAAGTAGCATTCAGTTAAGGGTTGAGTAACAGAGCTAAAATGGTCTGTATTTAGGCTATGTGCTAAGAATTACTTTAAAGGGAATCTCTTGATTTTGACATATGAATTGTGCCAATTAAAATGGTCTTTTTCTATAGAAAGGGGCTAAAACGATCTTCTTATGCACTAGACATCATTCTGGGGAGAAACTTTTTGGGGCGATCATCATTCAGCGATCATACCTGGGCAGCTTGGAATAAAAGATCTTCCATTAAAGAAACCACATAGATGTTAGGTACATGATCTGTCTGTTAGATACATTTTTGGAAGAAAAAAATCTTGGAATAACGATACCTGGTAAATCCTAAGTGAACTAGTCTTCCTCTAAGGGAGTGGCTAAAATGGCGTCCACGTGACTTCGCATCCACTCAAATCAATTTCGTTTCACTTCATAGGCACATCGATAATCAATCACCAAAATCCATTTCTATGCAATTGTTTTTGACATTGGTTATATGCTTTGAAGTATTCTCTATATTCTATCCCTCAACATGTCTATTCTTCCCTCGCTACATGACTATTGTATAACATAATTCGTTACTACTAACGCAGACGCTTACGTATACTCCACTATGAACAGTCCATTTTCCTTATATGTAGACCTCTCTAGTTATTTCAAAACCGGCTTACTCTAGAGAGAATAAGTCAATATCCCATCCAAATGCACGATTGAGACGTCGTCCAATAAATCTGGCTGTCCCAAGACGAAGCTTCCCAGGGTGAGGTTGATGGAACTGAATACTTCTCTTCGGTTTATTGGGATGACCTTCTTGAGGAGTAAAATGCCAAATACTGCCATACAGTGCTTCTGAGCTCAATCCTCCTGCAGCCATTGCTTGAAGGAAGTCTTGCCACGAAATTTCTCCAGGTGGGTCTTTTTCTGAAGGAGTGTAGAATAGTGCTGTAAAGACGCGGTATGTCTTTTTATTCACCTTTATTATTTCTTGCGGTGTTTGAGCTTCTTCTACCTCTGGTACTTCTTCAGTTAAAGGCGCAGATTCTTGAGATGGCCCCGCTTTCCTGGACTTCGACTTGGCCTTCGCTTTGACTATTGAATCGCCTGATTCTAAAGACTGGGTGCTCTTTATTTCCTCTATTCGCACGTGTTCAAAAGAATTAACCAGCTCGTCATCAATAGGAGTGCGTTTTTCACGAGATTGCTTGACCTTGGGAGCCGCTTCAACCCATTTTGGTGTTCGAACGAGCCTCCTTTCGCTCGAGATAAGATCTCGAAGGGCACCAGCTAGTGTGGTCTTTCCGGAAGTCTCAAAATACGATTGGTTTATGATGTCCCACACATGATCGAGTAATGACTCAGCTTGTCGCATTCTGTGGTTATTCGCTGCATTGGGGCGTCTTTCTACAGGGTAGTGAAAGCAGTTTGGCGAATCGATAAGCTTTGTAACCTCGTCTATGGGTAGGCTCTCCAAATTTTTCAGAAAATCCATCAAGCGTTTCCATTTAGAGTCGGTGATGGCTTTTATGGTGCCATCATCGGTCTTTAGTTTTTGGCTTACCGTTGACGCCCAAGGTTGGTAAAGATATAAATCACGACTAATCGAAGCGACAATGCCAATGTCTGATAAAATTGACAAACTCAGGGTCGTAATACGGTCCTTCTCAGTTGGGTTCGCAAGTAGATAACGCTCGAGCTCATCAACCAGATCCGGGAGTGAGCAATAGAGAATAACCTCGCTCTGAGACAACTCATACAGTATGAAGAAGAGTTTATTTTGCGTTCCATATTTCACATTTGATCGTGCGATATGAGAACCATAATTCAGTGAATCATTGATGACCCCAGCTCTGAAGGATTTTGTGAACAGAATATCTCGCCTTAAGTTTTCCAATCTCAAAAATTCACTAGCCCGGCCTAGATTGTCCCAAAAGCACACGAACGATTTTTCATACTCAGATGGTAGCTGCCTATCAGAAGCGATCTCCGCCGAATACATTTTTCCAAGATCCCGCCAGTGTCGAAAATCTTCCAGCAAATTATTCCAAACGAGCAAGGAAATACATGCGTATTCGAGGACATTGTGTACTTCAAATCCTTTCGAATCTGATTCACTGGTATAACAATGACTTTCGTCTCGACCAGCAAGAATCTCAGCGAAATAGCTGGGATCTTCTCTGAGGGACCATAGGTGGTCTTCTGCTGCGGCACATCTCGCTTCAAGAAGGTCTTCGATTCTTTGAAAGTCGATTTGACTCGGTGGTCTGTAAGGCGACTCGATTGCAGAAAAGGCAGTACTCAGCCGTTGAGAAGAGGATGCAGAAATGTGTTCCGGTTCAGGGACGATATTAAAGTCGTGATTGTCGTCCAGAAGCGTTGGAATGTCGTGGAGTATTGCCGAACAACACTGTACAAGGAATTGATACGTGAAAGCCTGTGCTCTCAATATTAACATTGCTTTTGGCGGAGAGAATCCTAGGCCAGATGCATAAGCCTCATCTGATCTTTCCTTTGACTCGAGGAACTCAATGTATTCTCCCAAATCTGGGTTTCTGAAGACGGCAGCGGATTTCCATGGCGCCAGGCTATCATAGATCTTCGGTTCTTGAATCACCCACATATTCAACCCGTAGTGCATAGCGTAGAGATCTGCATGTACAAATAGATGCGGCGAATATCGACCTCTTGAGTTCAGAAAAAGAGGTAAGAACATGCCTTGCGTGAGGTCCTCCAAGTTGAGATATGGTGTCTCCATAGCTTTTTGATCCTCGTTCGAGTTGAGGGGCGTGCCTTCCCAGCGAGCTCGCAGATTCCCAAAGTCCGGGGCGTGCTGCTTTGGGATTTCTGGATACAATTTTTTCAGAAGTTGAGCACGTTTGACCTTGGATTTCTTAAGCCAGCGCTTGCGAATGATAGCTTCGTATGCACCCAAGATCTTCTGAAGGAGACCCCAATTATTTTTGATTTCTTCTGTGTGAAGGAGAACTGTGGGGATTTCATCCTCCTTTAGTGTTACGGGCCGCTCCATGTCAATACAGGCGAAAACTCTCGACATTCTTGTGATGTATGAATCTTCATCTAGGTTATTAATAGTGGCATACTCCATGTTGTAGCCTATAGGATTATAGGTATCCATTGTGATTTAGGATTATGTTCGTTGCTTGAGGTGAAGAGTTAGATGTTGTGAATTAGAATCTGTTTCGGTTCCAGAAGACTTTGAATTGATATGTGATTGAGAATCAGCTAGTCAGGGCCCAACTAGCAAGTAGACAAATGAAGTGACTGTGCTTTTGAGAATGTGTTAGATTATTATCGTCGAAAAGGGGAGTTGAGATCTAAAAACCTTGAATGATGTCCAGTTTGGATATGACTGGGCTTGATATTCAAGTCTGAGGTCAAAGACTTGCAAGTACTTGAGGATTAACGAAGATTCAGTAAGATAGAAGTTGTTATTGAAGCCTTAGATATGAGAAAATTTAAAACAAAATAAGATATGAGAAATAGAGAACTAGGGAAAAACGACAAGTATAAACAAATTTGTTCGAACCAAACCCAAGTAAGTAGTTTTAACAGGTTGTAAACAAGACTCTGCAAGATCTAGTATTGAAATTAGATAAACAAGAAAGTGGCGTATTGATTCTTCCTCGGCTGAAGGTAGTTCGGACTCGGCTAACCTTGGAGATTAGATAAACTATTTCATATTGAACATAGACTAGTCAAGTTATCAAGTGAATCATTGTATAATGAGCAAGATTCTTGAATTAGAGAAAAAAATTCATTGTGAGCATCATGTTGGATTATTTGGTTATGAAGGGGTAATTTTAGAGAGTTCTTCTGGGATTGTTATATATGAATAAGAGTGAGTAAAAGAGAACTTCACATGATTGATTTTTTATACAATTTAATTGGTTTGGAGAGTGTGAATGAATCCCTCTTGAAGGGCTTCTTGAAAGGAGGGTAAGGTGAGTATTTATTCTTCATGTGCAGTATATGTATATAGAGCTTTGTAGGGGGGAAACGCATGTCTACTCACTCCTCAGATATGACAATAGATGATTAGAACTGTGATTTAGAAGAAAGGGTGTCTATTTATGAGGAAAAGGCGATCTGTTTGTTAAATATTATTGAGTCACATAAAATGTATTGTGAAGCTCATTTTACAGCCCGTTGTGTAAAATTATATTTTTTAATTGTAGGAGTTTGAAGCAAATATAGACATCTCATCTATTCTTTTGGTCATTAAAATCAATCCCCCCGCCAGTGACTCCAACTCCAACTCCAACTCAAACCACAACCCACCTTTCCGAGAAATGTTCATCCACCAAGGCAACTGCAACTGCAGCTTCAAAAGCACATACTTCTTTCTCGGTAAAACAATTGCAAACTAACTCCTGTTCGCCCCTACCTAATACCCCATACCACATTCAGACCAGATTATACTCTTATTAAAGTTTTACATCTGATCCCAAACTCGACAAATCTCTTCCACCCCAACCAATTTCCCGACAAGTCAAGAGCGCATTCAACCTAACAAGCCCATGAAAGTAGCCAAAAAGAAGTTCTGCTGGTACAGCCCACCACATCTCATGTGGATTACGCATATAATACTGCCACGGCTTAATCATACGACTCAAAATTAGTGCCCAAAAAAGATATGCACCAGCATGATTGTTTTCGGTATAAAATTCGGATTTAAAGAGTGTGAAGAACAAGAGAAAATCATAGATAATAGAGATGTTAAGCAATCCGGAGACAAACATGGCGTAGCTAGTCCAGGGACAAAATTTCCAACATGTTCCATCGATGAGGATGGTTTTGGAATGGGAGCGCCAGATTGATCGGGACCAGCGGAGAAGCTGTTGATAGAATTTAGGCCAGCCGCCTGATGTACCTAGACTTGTTTCAATAAGAGCTTCTGGTCTGTTATGGAATACAGTTTTGTAGCCATGATTGATCATGTATCTGGTATTGAAATTATCATCATCGCAATTAATTGGACCAGCTCCCAAGAAAGTTTCGGACAGGTATCTCCTTCTGTATTCGACTGATTGTACGATATCTGTTCGGACTAAAAATGTTCTTCCGGAGATAATCCAGACTCCACCGTCTATGTTGTAGGTTGAAGTAATCTCATAATTGTGGCGTTCAAGGTTGATGCAAGCGAGAAAATTGCGGAGAGAATCGGACCAGTTGTCTCCAGGATCGCGGATGACACGTTTGCAGGTTCCAACAATACCCACAGCTGGATCTTCAAACTCCGAGAGAACACTTTGGAAGAAAGTAGCAGGCCAGAAGACATGATCATCGACATAGGCAATAATTCCAGTTCTAACTTGAAGAGAAGCTTGAACACATTGAGCACGTTTGCTCGGTTGGTGAACAGCAATGACTTCGATCTTTTGTCCTGGAAGGCGTTTTGCTCTCATAATTCCTTCAACGACTCTGCGGGCTTGTATGAGTTTTTCGGTTCCAACTGTCGAGATTATGATTTTAGCCGGGTTATTTTTGAGGATCAATTCGATAGTTCTGACAAACTCGTCGGCAAAATCACCAACGCTTGGTATAATAACCGTAACATCGCTTGGCACAACAGAGGGGTGGAGCGGCGGAAGTTTGTAGCTAGAGAGAAAGTTGTAGGAAAATAGATGGACGACTACCTTCAAGAACTTGAAGACAAAAAGGGAGGCAAAAGCTGCTGACCAGGGACTGGATGCGAAGAAATCGTGGATAGTAGCAAAGAGTTCGCGCGAGTATTCAGAGTTGGTTGGAATGAGTAGGACTGCAGAATAAACAGGAGCCCAGCAGAGAAAATTATGGAGTGCTCCCATTCCACGTCTCAGTTTGCTATTTGGTAGAGATACTAATATAAAAAAAAGCCCTGCAATAAATACGCCGGCACTGAAGCTTGCGAGTGTTGGATTAAGTGTGAGCCAAAGAAGTTCTAAAATAAATCCAGGAATCGATAACAAAAGCTGAAAAGGTACAACTATGAAGGAGGCGACTGACGCGGGTATCGAATATGCGAGGAACGGGAACGATGAGATGATGAGAAATGGTGACTTCAAGACGAAGGCAATAGAACTTAATAGATTCTGTAAGATAGATCTTTCTGAGAGATAGTCCAATCCATTGCCAATAGTCTCAAGGCCTTCTCTTAGTTTCTCAAATTCTTGAGCTCTCGTAATGGTATCAAAAACTCTTGCAGCTCCATCGCTCACCTCTTCCACAATGGGGTCAGACATCGTAAAGGATATATCAAAATTCTACTTTGTAGTTGGCGGCTTATGTTGATTAAGTTAAGCTTTTGGATTTCGAATAGATGGTTGTAGACCTGTTGGATTGCTTCAGGTCTTTGAGGAATATGCAGATTGAGTATAGGCTTTCCCAAGAACCTCAGGGAAGAAGAAAGAAACAAGGACGGATATTCTACAAGCTCAAAACTCCTTGTGGAAGCCATGATACCAAGCCAGGTGAATACAGAGTTCAACAAAAGACTCAAGTAAAATTTCAGAGCCCCACTAGGATTTGAAAATCTCTTCTTGAGCACCTTGATGAGTCTTCTTTATTGAGATTTGAACTTCGGATGAAAAAATAACTGGCCTTTCACGTAAGATTAGTGTAGTTTCTTGTTCTTTGTGAATGTCTTTTGCCCCACAAACTGTTGAGACACGGCACATTCAACCTTATCAATTGCATATATGCACTAGCTGTGGACCCAGGAAAATTTCAGTTCTTTTCCGAATGAATGAACAAGTGAAAAAAGGGTATGACCCCCCAATTGACACAAAATCAACTCGAATAATTGAGAAAATATAAAGTGGGCCAGGTAGTAACAACAACAAAGACTGTAACAATTCAAGAGGAACAAAGACAAACATGGCGGGTCATATATCTAGACAATTGAATCTTAGCAGTAAGAGTCAATACCAAAGACAATCGTCCAATGTCATAGCTATAAGATGAATGTGCATAGATATATTGATATCTTGATATCTAAACACACAAGCAGAAGGTGCGGAAGGTGCAAAACAACGTTTTCCTTGCTGAAAGTTTGTTTCCCAGATGCCTTTCTCGTTTAAAAATTACCAGGAGATCATTAGTATCATAACTATATTCTGTGTGTCTTGATTATTTGAGATTTCCTTCTCTTCTATCCTCTAATAAACCGCCTATGGATGGAAATAAGGTAGGTAGTATCATCTAAAATCTGGCAAAATGATGTATATACATGTAAAGAATTGATGTAATCTTCCTGGGCTTGTGGACATGATTGAAGTTGAACAGAAATTTCAATTAAACGAAGATTATCTGTGTCATCCATCTCATTATGTACAGAAAACTTGAAGGAGGTTGAGATATGGTTGTTGCTAGTACACATATCAATTGCTAGTGTGATCTATCCCCGCATTTTGAGCACGGACGGACAATTAAAATTCCGGGGTGGTATTATGCACGGTCCATGTTTAGACCTTCCCTCGGCTCCCTCCTCCTGCTTCTAGGCACCACATTCATGTGCTTTTCTACAAACGCTTCTACAGCATCTCAAGTAATTTTGATGATTCTTGTTCGCTCCTACAAACACTCCATAATTTTGAGACCAATTAAGCTTATCTGGAATTTTGCTTACCTATTTGTCACAATTGTCCTACCAATCCTCTTCCTTGGTATCTGTTAGATCAGATACTCTTCTCCTAAGCTAGCCTTGACATACCGCCTTCATCTCCCATCAAATAATTTAGGTCTCAAGAATTTGACATAGAGTATTTTACAAGATAGCAACGTACGTTTATCGGTCCAATCTTCATGTAACCCGAAAGTATAGATCTCCAAAACTTTGAGCACATGGCATGTAGTGCCGTAAGTTACAAGAGGATTTCAATGCAATCAGAGATCTATACTCTTGTTGGAATTAGTACTATCTTGACAGTATTAACCGGAGAACTAGTCAGAGAACTAAATATCATTACAGAATGCCTTGTACCTGTTGTTCCGGAGCTCCAGCTTCATCCGAAGAGAAATACGAGCCTTTCATCTCAAGCCAAGAATTAGCAGGAAAATGCCCGCTCGATAGCAAGACTACCAAGTTCTTTAGGTACCCTATGGTCAGCCCCGAGAGTGCTAGCAACATTAGCCGTCTTGTCAATATGCCAATGGAGATCTTTCAGCGCACTCTCAAGTATCTTGACATTGAAAGTTTAGTGAAAATTCGCCGTTGCTCTCAGTACTGCAGACTGGCAGCTGATACTACCCTGGAATGGCAAGAAATTTCTGAAAATGCTCCAGAGGCATTGCGCGCCATTTTAAGTACTGGGGTGGGATCCCATATCCTTCTGCTCCAGTTGCATCATGCCTTAACAAACCCGGAATGCGAATTCTGCGTAGAAGACTTTGACCCCCCTACATAGTAAGTACCGAAATATCTTCAATGGCATCGAGTCGTGCTAATTAGCTCAAAGTTTGGATGATGAGAAGGTCATGGGTGCCTTCTTATCACTCTTTGAAGGCAAGCGAGCTTGCGCTTATTGTCTCCGGAATGATATGTCTCTCAGGACCATTCCATATATCGACTTCATGCGACTACAGCGTCCCAAGTCTGCAATTAAAATTCGGCCAGAGATTCAAAATCCACCAAAGTTGCGAACGCTTCCAGGCACATACGGCTACAGTAGGTACAAGAACTCTCAACGTCTGCTTCTTGTTCCCCTGGGCGACGTCGAATACGTTGATGGAATGTCAATGAGCCGCAACGAAAGGCAATTATTACTGCGCTCACAACACGAAGTCATTATCCCTAAGCATCCATTCGCCGATCGCCCGGTATTGGATAGAAAACTTGCTCCGCACAGTAGTTACGTGGGGTTCGAGCGGGAAGATGAAATAGCCCGTCGTTACATGACTGCCATTCCCTTTTCCTACTTTGGATATACTCATACCCACCCCAATACTAAAAAGCGTGTGAATTTTCACGGCTGTCTCGAGTGTCACCTTCAAGAGAGATACTACGAGAGACAATTCGTGGCATCTTTCAATCAGGGTGATGCCGGTAAAGTACACATGGAATGCGCAGAGAACACATACAAACGACAGACAAGACAGTGGCTCAATGATGTAAATGCGGAGAAGATACACGCGAGGGATTTCCACGAGCGGATCGGAGAAGAAGAACAAGAATGGAGAAAGAGAAGACATGCACCGATCTTAACTTTCTCGGAACCGAACAATTCGGAAGAATTTCGAATGTGAGTACCTCCTGAAACCTACCCACAAATGATTTGTTATCAAAGCTGACTGTATGAATGGGTATGACTATGACTATCCACTTTTGCGATAAAGTAATTGCAGTATTGGGAGCGGATGTTTTGGAGTAATGGGTATACCCGGACAACTTCAAAAGGAGCTTCAAGGATTGCAGGGATACATCATCATGGCTTCTTGAATTTTTTGAGATTTAGATTTGGTTATGGATCAGAGATCAAGGAATTATGAAAGATTTTTTTAACCACAAATTCCCATTCTCTAGTAGACCTCGAGATGATACCGCAGATGCAAATTTTCCGTAACAAATTTACACGTGCCATAATCATCCATTATAAGATTCTCGTTGAAGTCTTCCAATATCACCCATAATCTCCTCTTCGAATAATACACGTGGATAGATATCCCAGTTTCTCCACGTACCAGCCCCCACTCCTCCGAATAATCATCTACTCTACCCCCTATCTTCCACACTCTAAATATGGAAGAGGGCGTTTAATTAGATCTACTCTTTCCCCCAGAGATCTCTAAATCCCAACTCTTCTCTTCGATTTTCCTTCCACATTTCACATGTCTAGCACAAACTCAAACTCAGACTCGAATCTCCATGAAGCCTCTTTAAAAATTTCAGAAACCAAAATTGAATGGCATAACACGCACAATTCTACATAGGTATTATTCCAGCCCATCCCATCCCAAAACATTCCGGGACATAAGTATATTATACACCCCTAGCAAGGAAAAACATACAATTCATACACAAATCCGTGCTCCATTCCTTTCACTGTCTCTTTTCCTTCCTGCTTCACTACTCCTACTATTCCCATCAGAAACGCCCGGAATTAAATTTCTACTTGATTCTGCGCGAAGATCCCCTACATCAAATTGTTTTTCATTGTACCATAAGAAATTACAAGAAGCCCTTGCTCATGCTGTCCTGCCTACTCAAACTACTTTTTCGTTTGGGGATATCAATCCCTGCATCTTCCGAGCCAAATTCGCTACTTGGTCTCCAAGTCCCACTTGCACTTATTCTCCCACCCGGACCTTTCTGCATTCTCAATGCCTTCCAGCCTTCCAATTCGCGCTCTAACCTCAAAGCCTTTTCTCTCTCTTCCCTTAGCTCACGCTCTGCTCTACGAGCTGAAAGTTGATTTGTGGAGTCACTTGATTGAAGCTCGTCGATTGTCTTGAGAAGTTTTTCGACTTTGTCTCTCGAGCGGGCAATATCTTCTTGGAGTTGCGTGTTGGCTTTTTCTTTGCGCTCAATTTGTTGTTGAAGATCTTTGACTGTGCGATCGACATTTCTTACGGAACGTTGTGACTTGTTGCGTTCAGATTCTTGCTCGTCGAGTTGGGCTTCGAGCTATTCATATGTTAGACTAATGATAAGTATATGGGAAGGAAATTCTCACCTCTTGGACACGACCGTGAAGGAATCTCACGTCTTGACTTGCACTTGAATAGCCTTTAGTTTCCAAATCCAATAGTCGGACCTGTGTTTCTTTGAGAGATTTTTCTAACGCGGCCTTCTCCTTATTCAACTGTGCGGTCATCTCTCTCTCAGCAACAATATCTTTCTGTATTTCAGATGCAAGTGCTTCAGATCGTCTCATCTTGCCAATGGCGGCAGCTGCAATATCTTCTTGTTGTGCTAAATTAGATTTGAGTTCCAAAATCTCGCGATCCATTTCAGCAGCGTTTCGTAGCGCAGGGCTATCGCTTCTTGCAAGATCGTCGAGACCCGCTTTAGCTTCCTCTAGACGAGCTTGTAAGCCGCGCTTCTCGCGTTGAAGAATGTCTCTTTCAGCAGTTGCATCGTCCACATCTGTTCTAAGACTCCGCACTTGTGCTAATAGTGATACAATTTTGCCTTGAGCTTCATTGTGAGCGTTGACGGCTTCATCGCGCGATGTATTGAGATCCGAAAGAGTGGCTTCGAGACGAGCCTTTTCTTTAGACCATGTTGAACTGTTCATGACTTCATCGTCCCACTTCGATCGAAGCTGATCCAGTTCTTCCCGAAGTCTTGTATTCTCGGTTTGTTTGAATAGCTTCTCCTCACGAGCAATATCCAATTCATTTGTGAGAGTGGCAAACTCAGCTTGGTATTTCTTTCTAGTCTGCTCCATACTAGATTCTTTGTCTTCAATCTCCATGGCGCGTTGGCTTCGGTAATCTTCAAGCTCATGTTGCAATCGCTTCCTTGCTTGAACTGCAGCATCGAGATCGGAGGAAAGATCCTCGAGCTTTTCTTCATAATGTTGGTTCTGTTTTTGAAGATCTTCAATGGCTTCGTCCATCTGCTTCCGTTCTGACATGATTTCGGCACATGTATCCTCCGCTTCTTTTGCTTGAGATCTGGCAAATTGTTCGGCCCTAGAAGCCTTCAACACAGCAATTTCAGCCTGCTCAAGTTTGCTAAAGTACTCGTCTGCTCTACTCTTATAGAGACCTAGACTAGAACTAACATCAGCCAATTTTGAAGATTCGGCATCCAAACGGATTTGAAGATCGGCAAATTCTTGCAAAAGTTGATTTCGACTAGCGGCATCCTGATCTCTTTGCAAAGTCATATCCTCAAGATCAGACTTGGCATCTCGGAGATCAACCTCTAAAACTGCCCGGGTGTGTTTCAGAACCTCGAAATTTTTCTTCGTGTCATTGTGGTCTACTAATGCATCTTTGTGAGCATACATCAAAATTCTTCTGTTTTCTTCTTGATTGTTGATAAGCTCAAAGAGTTCCTCGTGAGATTTAGCCTGGATATCCCGGAATGACAACTCCCCGGTTTGAATACTCTGTTCAAGAGCAGAAACTTTCTTGGCAGAATCATCAAGCATTTCATGAAGTCGAGTATTGGCTTGCTCAAGCTTGTGCACACGGCGTATTGACGGACTATCCTCAAAGATATCTCGTCCTGGAACGAAACGCTCAAGCTGGCTCTGCAGATGACGATTCTCCATTTGTGATAGCTGCAATTTGTTTTGTAGTTCTTCCACGTCAGCTTTCAAGTCCATGCGATTGTTAAAACTTAACAGATCAGCAGTACGATCGGAGCGTCCAGAATCTTGCGCAACGTCACCTGAGCCTGAGAAGCGTAGATTCGGTGGGGTCGCACCCGACAGAGGTCTGCCATTGGGTTTGTTTTTGAGATGTGTTGGGGAAGAATTTCGAGATCCCTCATTAGCATCGATTTCCTCAAGTTTAGGCCTACCGGGCGTGTGCCACTCGGAATGGTCACCAAATTCATCTTCATATCGTTTTCGCAATTCGAGTACTTGTGCTTCAGCATTCGACCGACCAGCAGCTTGAACTCTGAGATTTTGTTGAAGTTCCTCGACTTTCTGAGTGAGTTGAGAAATAAGGTTGGGATTTTCAGATGTGTTCTTATCAAAGCTGCCATCGAATTGCGCAACCGGCGGTGCAGGCATCTCTGGGTCCACGATTTTCTTCAGCTCAACGATGTCTTTATCTCGGGTATCAATCAAAGATTGGAGTTGTCGATTTTTAGATTGAGCCTGAGAGTGCAACTGTCGTTCATCTTCCAATTTGCGGTTTGCCTCTGCTAACTGAGTTGTCACAGTGGAAGAGGTCTTCTCTGCGTTTCTACTGCTCATATGTTCACGTTCAACCTCGCGCGTAAGATCCTCAAGGTTAAGTTCCAGCTTTTCTTTTTGCTTTTGAAGGGATGCCAGTTGAATTTGTACATCGCCCAGCTGTTTATTGAGTTTCTTGTTTTGCTCATCGACCTTTGTTTTTTCTCGCTGGGCTGCTATTAGCTGGCCTCTCGATGATTCACTCGCTCTAGAGCTCGTGCGGGCGATCTCGAGACCTTTTTGTTGAAGCTTGTTGAGTAAAGCACGATTGTCGTTTTCAGACGCATTTAACCGACTTCGGACTGTGTTTAGTTCGCGTTCAAGTCGCTCCTTTTCCTGATCAACCTTGAGACCAAAATCTCCCGACTCTATCATGACCTTATTAAGATCTTCAACTTGCTGATTTAGGCGGCTGCACTCAGTCTCGAAGTACTTTGCTCGATTTTGTTCCGCTTCAAGATCTTTCTTCAAACTAGCTTCACGCTCTCGGGCTAGGCGTGATGCATTGCGGTCTCCGACTACTTCAGCTTGTATTCTAGCCTCTTCGGCTGCAATCTTCGCCTCTCTAAGCTTTCTGATTTCGTTTCGCGCTTCGTTGCGTTCCTTTTCGGCAGAAACTCTATTCTCCATTGCTCTTCTAAGAGTGTCTTGTTGAACATATAATTCCTTTTCGATAATGATTTTAGCCTCATTGAGCTCTTGAAACTTTTCACTAAGCTCTCGGAATTTATGCTCTGCGAGCAGTTGGACATCGTCTCGAGATTGTCTTTCTTTGCTAAGGTCTTTTTGCACTTCAGATAATTGTTGTTTCAAGGTCGAAATCTGTTCTTCTAGCCTCTTTCGATTTTGCTCAGCGTGAGCATCTTCTGTCAGTCTAGCATCGAGAAGTTTTTTCGCGTCGGCAGCTTCCTTTTGTAGATTGGCTTGCTGGGATTTCATAGCGAACATCTCAGCCTGTACTTCCCTCAACCTATTCGCGATGTTTTCTTTCTCCGTCGAAAGTAGTCGCTTCTGCTCATCAAAACTTTTCTTCTCGGCCTCATATTTACGGTTATCAGACCGAAGGATAGCCAGCTCGCTTTCCTTGCGCCTGACGAGATCTTCATATCCTGTCGATGTCGCAGATAAATCGGAAAGCTGCTTCTGTACTTTGCGGTTCTCGCTCGCCAAGTTGCTTTCTCTCAACTTGGAAGCTTGAAAGTCCTTCACTGCTGCTGCCAACTTGACTTCCGATTCTTGATCGTTTCTGATAAGCTTCGCCTCAAGGTCGTGAACTTTTCTCTCCTTAATGCTTAGTTGACTTTGAAGTAGCTGGACGTCCTGGGAAAGCTGCGCTTCTTGTGCGCTTCGATCCGCTTGCTTCTTGGCGAGATCCTTCAATTGATCGTCTAAATCAGCCAGCTTTTGAGCAAGGTCTCGCTTTTCGCTCTCCAACTTAGCTATTATGTGACCTGCTTGCTCCAACTGAGATCGATACTCATCTGATTGATGTTCTGCTCGCTTTTTGGCTTCAAGCAAGTCATCTAGTTGATCTTCAAGCTTTTCCTGATCTTCAATAGCACCAGCCAACTTATCGCTCAACTCTGTCTCGCGGAGCTGCAGACGTTTAAATATCTCTTCCTTGTCCAGGGCTAAAGATCGTTCGCTTTCCAAGGTTTGTTGAATCTTTAACATCTCATTGTGGGTGTTTCGTCGTTCCTCGTCTAGTCTCTGGCGTTCTGACGCCTCTTGGTCCATTTTCTCGTTAAGCTGCTTTATCATCTCATCTCTCTTCTTGACTTCTCCTGACGTTCTCGTAGCTCCCAGCAACGGCTTCATTTTGACCAAAAGGCGCCACCAAGGGTTTTCACAAAGGTCGATGTAAACTTGGAAATTTCGCTGTATGATTCGTGTTGCTTCTGCTCTATACAGTCGCTTGTTGGCAATTCGTCGTTGGGTAAAACCACGGGCCAGGGATTGGAACCGTGTCATAATCTCACGGATCAAGGCATCACGTTGCTCTTCAAGCTCTGCCAACACACCGGCACGGAAGAATACTTTGGTGATTCCAACACGGAACAATGACTTGTCCAATTGAAGTTTATCCAACATCATGCTAGCCGCTGTTTGGCCATCAAGGTACCCTTTGGAAATGTTCCTGCACAAAACTTCATATCTTTGTCGGAACTCTGAGAAATGAAGTCTGTTTGGAAAGCCAGTACGTGCAATTCTGATACCCTCCAAGACACCGTTGCATCGCAACTTGTCAAGCACAAGTGGTGCACTGAGCTGCTTGGGTTTTTTCTTGTGGTTGGGTATGATACACCTCACAAAATGAGGATGTGTCGAATGCAACTGGGACATCAAGTAAGATAGATGCTCTTTATGTTTTTGGGCGACTGTGCGGAAAAGGCCTTTCTTGACCCTGCTTCGGATGGCACCCGAGTCATCGCCTGCTTCCGAGCAATCACTGAAGAGATTTGCAACATGTGCATCGCTGGATGCAGCCAACAATCTTGTAATGTTGTCATTCATTGGATCTTTATTCTTCTCCAACCATCCTTCGGTTGAATATTCAACTTCTGCTGCATAGTGAGTGAGCATTAATCCTTGCCCAAGTCTAGAGGCTCGATACTTGGGAGTTTTGCGATCCCAAAGAGAATGGAGTTTTTCCGTGAATGATTTATCTGTGGCTTTTGGCATCACACAATCCTCATCAAGACATGAGAAAATACCAATAGGATTGGGCAACTCAATCAGATCAATAGTAGGCTGGAGATCATGACCAAAATCAATAAATTTCCACTCGATCTTTTCACGGGCGTATTCTTCTTGTTCAAGAACAAACATATGGTGGTTGAAGAATTGCTGGAGCTTCTCATTCGTATAGTTGATGCACAGTTGTTCGAAACTATTTTCTTCGAATATTTCGAATCCAGCAATATCAAGGACTCCGATGAAGTGAGAGTCATCGAGACCCATACCGGTCCTATCCAATTGGCGATTGATTCGGGTCACGAGATCACCAAAACCCCTCTCGTAGATACCCTTTGCCAACGAGTCTATTGCGAGTAGAACTTGCTCGGGCGTCTGCACCTTCTCCACCCATTCCCGTCCAGCTTTTACTCGAGGGTGTAACAACCCTTTCAAAAATGGCTCGAGCGGAATTCCAAGCAATTTACACACTTTGTCGGCCTGTGCACGTGCTTCTGGAGCTAATCTAGCTTGATCGGCCGATCTACTCTCCTTCACGACAGTTATATTGCCCAGGTGGAGGACAGCAGCAACTGTTCGTAAAATTGAAATTTGGTCGTTCTCAGAGAAGCCCATAACATCAAATGCCTCGACTAAAGTGTTCCATTCATCTTTGTCAGAGACACCAACGATGGTGTCGTGGCCATCCCGCGTATAAGCGAAATCCTCTACGTCCAATTCTTCAATGAGAAATTCATTTTTCAATGTGCGATCAGCTCCCTTCAAAAGCTGATAGAAAACATGATAGTTACGCTCATGTGCATTTATCCTTACCACTCTTGATTTCTCAAGGAGATACCAATCTATGAAAGCACCGGCAATACTGCCATTGCGCGTAAACTCGATCCTAATGAATTTTCCGAAGCGGGAGGAGTTGTGATTCCTGACTGTCTGCGCATTCCCGAAAGCTTCTAAGATTGGATTTGCCCGAAGAATTTGTTGTGAAAGGGTTGAATGCTGTACTTTGTTTTTGACTGGTGATTCCGAGTTTGCAACTGCCGCCAGGTATTGAATGACTTTTTTGGTATTCTCCGTCTTTCCCGCTCCAGACTCTCCAGTTACAAGAATACTTTGGTTTTCTCCTTCTTCAACTAAATTTCTGAAAGCCTCGTCTGCCATTGCAAATATGTGTGGTTTGCTTTCTTCCCGACCTCGCCCCTTGTACAAATTAATGTATTCATTCGTGTATATAGGTAGTGAGCAATATGGATTAATGGTGACCAGAAACAAGCCTGAATAGGTGTAAATGAGATCAGCTTGGTATCTCATATGAAGATTATGGACGACTGATGCTTCATTGAGATGCGTGAGCTCTGCCATGTCATTTGCTTTGTCGAATTTCGCGGGGTTCACTTTGTCAACAGTCTCAGGATCGACCTCTCGTTGCTAAATACCCAGTCAGACATTATACCCGAAGAGAAAACACATTCATATGAACTCACACTTCCATCGTCACATTGGACCAATATATGATTATTTTCCAATTCCTCCACTACCCACCCTTTGACAAATGCAGTTTGAGGATCTTTTAACCACACATATCTCTTTCCGGAGAAATCATTCTCTCCCTCCATTGCCATCACAGTTTCTGCGCCGAGTCGCATCTCTTCCGAATTGATGAATGAAGGCGCAAATGTGTTTGAAGAGGGAGCAGTCGACTTTGAATTGGAGCGAAATCTTAGTGAAACATTATTATTATTATTATTGGGGGCCACGATATCTCCCAGCGAGGAGTAGGATTGGTGTCTGTTGTGTGTTTGTTGACTTTGTGTCGGTGATGAAAAAGGAGCAGACGCAAATATTGCACTTTTGGGCCTGCCTTTGGGAACACCTGGTTCCGGTGATAAAGCCCCTGACCTAGCAAAAGGATTATTGCGCTTTGTTTGAAGGTTGGATGCCATCGTGAAGTAGGCGTAGTTGATGTTCAATTGATTGAAGCAAGGCTATGTTCCTCAAGAAGGTAAACAAAGTCCATCCATAGGAATATTTCAGATTGTCGCAAAGCAAGAAATAGGAGAGAGAAGTTCATGTAATTCTTCAATCATTACATGTGAAATTAGTAGAGAGGGTAGCAAATCAAAAGATTCATTCTTCTGTTTCGCCTCTCTTTATCTTCTGAATCTGAGTCGAGATTCTTGTCAACGTCAGTGTTAAAGTCAATATTGACGACGCGAAGTAGGATTATTAAGTGGCGGTACAAAGTTTAATTTGGCTTTACTCTGCAATAGTTGACTGGCTCGACTGGTAGAGTTTCCCCTGGCAACGCCAGTTGATCCAGTGCCGCTTCATTCGTAGCATCATATCGATAAGAGAATTCATGTGAGAATTGATCGTTGATCGTAGGGCAGCCTTGCTGCGAGCGCCTCGTGACATTTGCTCTAGTTTGACACTGTCTGTAACTAGTGACACCCACACACCAGTGTCTGGCGGAAGTTACCGGCGCTAAGCAACTTTGAATCTTCCACTCGTACTGGCGTTTGCTTTTGGTGCGATCGTACTAATAAGTTTCTTTTTCCCATAACCACCTCCACCTCCACTTCCACCTCCACCAAGCCTTCAGACAGATTCTACCCAGGTCTTTTTCATAGCCAGGTTCATCCAAATCGAGTCAACGGAATAAGGGAAGAAGGTGATAGTCTCACTTGCAATTTTCATTGTTACATGTTGACAATCCTTTCTTCTGGCTCATCGCAACACCCTTTCTCTGCGAATTCTGCTTCTGTAATTACTTTCTTCTTTGATTGCGCTGCGTCAATGATACTCGACCGTTAAACTGAACGCGTCTTCGAGGTAACTTTGCAATATCAGCCAGAACTAATCACAGTTAAAGTTTTGAATTTATTCAGTAAAGCTAGGTACTGCTTTGTACTTGCCGACAATGTCGGATTATCCATACTATGGCGCTGCCTATGGCAATCGCGAACAGTCGAACAACCCACCTTACCCAACCTATTCAAATCAGTCCGCATATTATCCGCAAGATGATGGCCGATCGGGCCAGCATACGATGGCCCAAGGATATGATAATACAATGGCATATGGCTATAATCAACAACTTCCAAACTACAGCGCGCCCGCTATGCAGAACAATATACCTCCAGTCCCTGTCTTCCAGGGCTGGAACCAAGAAAGCTCATCCATGCCCCAATACAATGCAGCGCCGCAGGGCATGCATTCTTATGCTGGGTACAATCATCAAAGTTATGCTCAAAATTCGCAGTACTATGCCCCGGTAGCTGCCCCGCAGCCAACATATCACTCCCAAACACCTGCGTATGGTAACATTGAAAATCGCGAAATGAGCGAAGGAGAGTATGATGATACTTCTGCCCACATGCACGCAGCAGCCCCGAATGCTTCAATTGGCGCACCGGGTTCGAGCCACTATCGCGGTAATGGTGGCAATGGCTATCTTGATACTGCCCATCGCGCTGTCTACCCAACGGGTCAAGATCCTGCCCCTCAGCAGCCGCCACCGACTCTTCGCAATGGTAAGCAATTCCAACCTCTCATAATTTCGTCTATTAACATCTCCCCTGAAGCAGCCGATTACTATAATCAACGTCAACCTTCGGCCTCGTACTCTCCTTTCGTATCCCAAAGTGAGCCAGTGTTTGACCAAGTCAAGAATTCTCAGACTAAGGATATAGGCACAGGTAAGGGCGTATTGAACACCAAGAGAGGCGGTGCACAGAAAAAATCGAAGCCTCAATCACCGGTAGGAGAGCCTGATAACATTGCATCCAAATCTGACCAGGAAAATATTCCTTCTTTCACAAAAGGTCAGGTGTCAGAGACCGTCGGAAGTTCTCAATCTTCTCAAACTGATGCATATAACGATACCGTTACTTTCAAAACTGTCGCTGAAGCTCGTAAGAAAGCTGAAGGCGCCATCCTGAATCTCTGGTCGTATGACGTTCGTTTTCCAGCTTATCTTGAAGAAGGAGTTGATGAAAAGCTTGTTGGAGAATTGTTTGATGAGCTTAGATTATCAAAAACTGCTACGAAAACCATCAGTGCAGCTTCTGCCCAAAGTCCCCCCACCAGTGTATCTTCTGCGCCTACATCCGGCCTTCCTGTCACTAATGGACATCCAAATGGTCAAGTTTCAGCCCAAAACTTCACAAATAAACCTAAACAAGCTATAACTAACGGAGCAGGCGCTGCTCCTTCTGCAACTGGGCAACCGAAGAGCGCAGCCGCTGTTGAGAAAGAAAAAACAATGCAGGCAAAGATGGACGCTCTCAGGAAATCCAGAGCCGAGCGAGCCCAGAAGAATGCAGCAAAGTCTGTCACAACTACCGCTACTAGTCTCCAAAGTCCAATTGCTCAAGCTAAACCAGCTATGTTGCCTGAATTGCCTACTCCAGTTTCAAATTCTACTTCATTTGTGGAAAAAGTCGACGAAAAAAACAAGGTTGGTGCTACAGATCCAAGTAGCTCAACTCCAACTCCAGCTTTGACTGTTACAACACAATTTCCCCAATCAAACGCACCGCCTCCAAATATTCAGCAGGCCTCTCAAAAGATTCCGGGTTTGTTCTTAGCTTCTGCCCCATACGCCCCATCATCTGTCCCACAAACTATCATGCCAACCCCGGTTCTTAATGCGCAACGCAAACTTCCAGTAGCTGCTGACTTTGATGGACCTCCAACATCTACAATACCGCTCAAGCGACCATTTGGTCAAAGCCGTATGGAGCCAAAGCCGTTTGTCATTTGTGTCAGCGAAGATGAAGACGAGTCCGATGAAGATGTCGAAATGGAATTGGAATCTCAGGCTGATGCAGATTCGCCTATTCAACCTCCTCGCAAGCTATCTGAACAAAAGGGGTTGCCGACAGCATCTTCTTTTCTTCCACCGAAACCATTTACCCCACCTCCTACATCGTCAACGAGCACCCCGCCGAATTCGCAAAGTTCTATTAAGACACATCCTGAGGATCTTCGACGCAAGGAAAGCGAAATTGAGCAGTTGAAGAGAAAAATCGCTGAAGCAGAAATGAGGAAGGCAAACAAGAAAACCAGCAGCGGTGCACAAACTCCCATTAACAACGTCGCAGCCAGTACGAGCAACATCGCCCTTGTAGCCAACAAACCAAATTCTCCAATCGAAATACAGAAGGCAACCAATATTTCTAAGGATAAGACACAATCTAATTCAGCTCAAGCTGCCGAGCTTCAAAAGGCCGCTGATATTCGAAAAGAAGAGGCCGAACTGAAACGACTCCGACGTGAAAGAATCGCGAGCGCCATTCCCCGTGTTGACGCTGAAGCTTTACAAAACCAAGCGAGACTTGAGGAACTTCGTGCCGAAACTGCCAGAATTGAAGCGGTGGTGCAAAAGAACCTTCAGGACAAACAAAAGCTGGTTGAGGAAATGGAAAGACTAGGTCAAGAAACCGATCAACAATTGCAGGAGCAAAAAGAAAAATTGGACAGTCTCACACGTGAAGAGACAAAAGACAATCCAGGTAGGTGCAATTATCAGACTGTTCATGGTACTAGATGCTCACATTCTTTTAGTTGAACTACGTCTAGTATCTGCTCAGCCAGACTGTGAAATAGAACCACAAAGTCTCGCCGAGTCCGAGCCAAAATCTGCATCAGTTCCCATGGAACTAGATGACCAAATTGATGATGCTCGTGACGCACTGCAACAACCACTGCAACAACCACAACAAGAACCACAACAACAAGAGCAATCCCATACTACTGATGTCACTGCTGCCTCCCCAATTGCTATACCTCCGACCCAACTTAATAGTGTCAGCGACATGGCACATGATACAACCGAAGACCATTCTTCTGTGGGCAAAGAAGCATCCGAAACCAACCAAGATCTTGAGGCTGTGCTTCAAGAAGCTGTGCGCGCGGACGCAGACTCTGCTGGTCCCAGTGATGTTGAAATGGAAGACAGCAATGCGCCTCCTGTACAAGTTATTGACGCAACTGCCACACCCGATGAAGAGAAAGCAAGTTCTGATTATTCCCCAGTCCTTGAGCGTTCTCGGCCACTTGCAACTCCGTCAATCCCTAACCTGCCTGATGTGGTAGATGCCTCGGATATCGCTGATGTAGACTCGGATAACTATGAGCCCCCGGAGGCCACCCCTGCTGCTGATGAGACCTCGTCGGTGGCGTCCTCTCCATTTAGTCCCGCTCCACCAGATTCAGTTATTGATGTAGTGGAAGATGGCGAATTGCCAGAGCTGTCAAATGGTGACTCAATTGATCTTGAAGTTATCTCTAATGGCGTAGATCAAAGTCTGCCGGTAGAAGATGGCAGTGTCCCTCAGCTAACAGAAGTAAAAGTCTTCTCCATTCTTGGTGGCGTTCCCAGGCTGACCTGAGCCCAGAAACCCCCCTCTAGCGACTCTCATAGCTCAAGCTTTTTTAAACCATATGAAAGCCCTTTGAAAGTGTTTCACGCATTTCGGTTTCATCCAGAATATAAGCAACAAATTCCGGGTGGGCTAAAGTCTATCACTTATACTAACAATATTGATGCGAAGAAAGAACTGTGTCGATACGAATTGATGGGAGGAATATGCAATGACAATACTTGCGATTTTCAGCATTTTAGAGAAATGGGACTGCCTGGTGCGTCGGTAGTTCCAGCCAGCATGCTCTGAGCTCACCCTTGAGTATCCCTTTCGTCCCCTTTGCTAACTTTTGTTTTGTCAGATGATGCCGTTCTTACGAAACTGGGATCCCCAGACGAGTTCGAAGGAGAACAACGAGATAGGTTCATTGAAGGTTTGAAATCATTACTCTCAGGCCTGCGAGCAAGAAAAATAAAAGATTTTGATGCCATTGCCTCGGAGATTGTTGCACATCGTGCCAAATTTTTGGGCGATTCATCAAAGGTACTCAGCCTCGAAGGCACGACACTTTAAACGACTTTCCTACAGCGGCCTGGACCCTGAACTTGTAATTCTCTCAGCCCATTCTCCCATCACATACTGTTGCCAGAGACCTGATCAGGCTTGGTATCGATACTAAATAATCTTTCCTTTTTGGTGTGAAGGCCGAAGATGGCCTAATCTCACTTTGTTGGACCATTTATTTTCAAAATCTTTTTTTTTTCAGACTTGAAATATCAATGGACAACGACTTTGCATGGATGGAGTTGCATGGAAAAGCTGGTGTTTTTGTGGCATGTCTACGATACCCCGTCCGATGAAAAAAGGAGACCTGGGGAGGTGCATCCAGTGGGTGCAACCAGTGCGTATTCTGGAATAAAATTCCTTTTAACACTGAATTTTTAAAAATCTGCGAAGTTTATCCTGCGAATTAGCTAGTTATTCATAGCATAATAATTGACTAATTTATTATTACTTCCTCGATCAATCTGATTCCATTTTGTCGTTGACGTCGGCATTCCATAGCATCTGTGAAGTTGCTTGCTCAGTCTGATTCATTGATCTCGACGGGGTGGGATGTCTTCTTCAATTGAGTTTCGTCAAAACACATGACCACGCGAAAGAGATGAAATGCAATACCCCAGAAATATGAAGAACCCCCACCCACCACAACGATCATCGCACTCAATTACTGAAAGCGGCAATCCCGATGCTAAATAATCACGACATCTAAGCCAGAACTTCATCATTGCGCTAAGTACCAGTGAGCACCAATCTTTTTACCATGCAACTAAGATAGCAAGCCAATCTATGGGAATCAGCTTCCCGATATGAATAACTACTTTACAAATGGGCCACAGCTTTTATCCCCACTGGCTTTGGAAACGAAAGAACGATAAGGTTGAAGAGCTTGTAAGTGAACAGGGGATTGAAGATCATGATGTAACATGAATCTATGAGTATGAGTATCTCATAGTGGCTCGAAGTTGAGTGATTGTGTGCTACATCATTTGGTATTATACATAGCGATTCCCTTGCAACTTGAACGGCCGTGGGCCTCGGTTTGTTGTCTTGATAACATGGAAAAGATGGAAGTTATCCTAGTGATTGTGATGTGATGTGATTTGATCCATTTTCATGCAATTTTGACGAGGATGATAATATATAAGTATATTGACATACCCTCGTTCTTTATCGCTTTCGAAAGATTTCCGTTCCTTTTCCATTCCTCGACGTCGAAGCCTTTTTTCGTGTACATTGGAGATACAATTGGTCCATTGCAATTTCCGCAATGTCGTACACGGCGCCGCAACAGGCGCTGGATAATGAGAAAATCGCAGTGGAAACGGAAGGCAATGATGGGATTCTTAACAGAAATGAAAAAGCAAATGGAAATGACAGCGAGGTGTCCGATGGATCATTTGCAAATCCAACAGGGATAAATGAAAAGGCCTTGGTCAGGAAGTTGGATTGGAAATTATTACCTGCACTCACATTGCTTTATTTGTTGAGTTTCTTGGACAGGAGTAACAGTATGTTTTATTCCGTTTTTTTTACTGCAATTGCTTCTTTTTCTTCGAAATCGGGGTGGAAGGGGGTTCAATTAGAAGTTGCGAATTGACAATCAGAATGATACTGACCGAAATCCAAACACACAGTCGGAAATGCGAAACTAGATGGACTAACGACGAGTTTAAACATCACTGGAAACCAATATCTATTGACACTGACTATTTATTTCATCGGATACGTTCTCTTCGAAGTACCTTGCAACATCATACTCAAACGCACAACACCCAAAATATGGCTTCCAACACTCATGCTTCTGTGGGGGATCGTTGCGACCTTAATGGGAGTTTGTACAAACTATGCGGGGTTTCTAGCTGCAAGATTCTTTTTGGGTGTTACGGAAAGTGGATTGTTTCCTGGTGTGGTATTCTATTTGTCGATGTGGTATAAGAGGACGGAAACCCATTATCGAGTTGCATTATTCTTCTCTGCAGCTTCGTTGGCTGGTGCTTTTGGTGGAATCTTGGCTTATGGCATTGGGTTCATGGATGGAGTGGGAGGATTGAAAGGGTGGAGATGGATTTTTATTCTTGTAAGTTTCCTCAGATTGAATTTTGATGTAAATTGTGCTAACCAACGAACAGGAAGGACTCCTGACCGTCGTTGTCTCTCTCTTCGCCTACTTCTTCATCCACAATTACCCCTCAACCGCGCCATTTCTCTCCGAACCAGAACGCTCTTTCGTCCATGCGCGTCTTAAATCTTCCACCGATGCAACCAATACTGAACCCTTCACTTGGGTCAACGTCCGCGCCGCGTTTGGAGATTACAAATGCTGGCTTTACAGTCTTGGTTTCCATACCATGTCGCTACCCCTCTACACCCTTTCTTTTTTCTTCCCTACCATCATCTCAGCCCTCGGCTACAAAGCCGCTACCGCACAGCTTCTCTCCGTCCCCCCTTACGCATTCGCCACAGTTCTTACCGTAATCATCGCCATCCTCGCAGAAAAAACTCACAAACGCGCTCCTTTCATTCTCTTCTCCTCCTCCTTCGCAATCATCGGCTACATTATTCTCCTAGCGACTCCCCACAGCAAACCCGGCATCTCCTACCTGGGAACCTTTTTCGCAGCCGGTGGAATCTACCCCAGTACCGCTATTGTACTTTCCTGGCCTGCGGCAAATGTCAGCGGACAAACTAAACGGGCAACGGCGACTGCGATGACGATTACGATTGGAAATCTGGGAGCAGTTTTGGGAACGCAATTGTATAGGCCAGCGACGAGTCCCAGATGGTTTTTAGGACATGGATTTGCATTAGGATATTTGGTGGCGAATTTGGTGGTCGTGGGGACATTATGGATTTGTTTAGAAAAGGAAAATCGAGAGAAGAAGAGGAGAGAAGAGAGCGGAGAGGTGGGAGATGAGGTTTTGAAAAATGATGATGATGTTAGGTGGATTTTTCAGACTTGAGTTGGGGGGGGGGGCGAACAAGTTTGTTTTTCTTATACTTTATAGCAAATTCATCTTCTGATTTTATTTTGTGATCTTCTGATGCTGGAAATGCTGTAGTGGCAACATAACAAATCATACGGGAATTTTTTATATTGGATGATCAGCCAATACTCTATTTGGTGTTCGAGCGAGCTATACTCCGGGTGGAAGTATGGAGAAAGTGAGAGAAGTTTTCTATGTGATGAATTTGAATTGATGAGGATATCGAATTGGCCTTTCAACCAGAGAGATAGCTATTACACGAAGCTTTATTAATATAAACCCTGATTTCTCTTTGTATCTGTTCCTTTCTGTGAAGTTCACTAATAAAAAATCCACGAACATAACCTAGAACTTCAAGCATAGGGACGGACTCGTCTAGCTCTTTCTACCTTACTTATCCCGTGTTCCAACATTTAGGCCTAAGTAAATCCCAAATCCAAGCGTCCTTCTCTACGATCAGGTTACTTGAAAAATGCATTCAGATCAACACCATTTGAAACCCCCACAAGCGACCAACTTCCCTGTCCTACGGAAACATCGTCTATCTCTACATTCATTTCGCTGGCATTTTCTATTCCGTGAACGCCTATGACCGCTTTAGCATTGGAAGCTTGAGTCACTTTACCAATTTTAATCCGGTGGGAAGCAATTTCTGCTAGTGCCTGTTTCCATGTTTTCTCGAAGATCTCCTGCGTTTCTTGTGGGGAAGGCTGTGGTAAAGATGGTGATGTTTCGTTGGTTGTCGATTCAGACGCGACCTGATTTGCTTCTCCATCTGATATAGACACTTCTTCAATCGTAACCCTTTGCAATTGACACTCAAGGTTGTCGATACGATCTCTAACAAGAAGACCCGCTTGGTTTATGCTTTTATTGGTATCGTCTAATCTTTCGATAACCGATTCAGTTTTATGAGTTTGCCGCAAAGTAACCGAACTAGAGTTGAAGAAATTAGATTGCAGTCGATACAGAAAAAGTACAAAAGTCAGTATTCTTTGCTTACAATGTAGCCATTTGCAGTGCGATCGTGAACGTCCCTTTGCATGCCACCAATTGTCTGTTAAACTCAAGTAGTTCCTTCTCAGCCAAAAATCCAACCCTGAACCTATCTCTCCAGTCCATTTTATTGTTCGAGGGGTGTCTTATCCACTTGACTAGTTTTTCTCGAAATGCGGTGCATATCTTGTTGCAATTTTCAGCCGCCGCCTTGAAATTTCCATTATCAATCTCGCTTGCAACCCCTTGAGTCTGGCTACTTCTTTTTTTCACAGTGGCATCTAGAGATGAGAGAACATCGACAACAGAGTTGAGATCATCGATGATAGGTCTAATAGTCTCCCCCGCATTTTTTACGGCGCTGAAATCATCGCGCAGGAGCCTAGCACTGTGGAAAGCAGCAACGATGATACCAACAACTGCACTTCCGGTCGCAAGAACGTCTGTCATTCTCTAAGATTTGATGATTTGAAGAATTACCAAAGCAAATCAAGTAAATGGAATGAATTCTGAATGTGCATGATATACAAGTAATGTTCAGATAGCGGCTGAGATAGCTGCATGCAAGGGTTTTTGCGAAAAGCCAACGCAGCCTATCGCGCATAATTTAGGCTGTCAGCATGGCTGTCTGAACTATAATTAGAAACTCAGAGCCTCAATCATAGAATAACGTCTATGTTTAATCCTAAAAATATGTTTGATAGAACTTGGTAGAGACTCACACAAATAGACGTCATTGCCGCTATGAATTCTCCTGGGACATTACCAAATAGACTCCTAAATCATGGTCAAACCAGGTCCTACGAGCACCATAGTATCACACAGGATATAAGCCACATCAAGGCTGAAGCAGGCTCCCGGCTCTTCGTCGGAACGAACATAACATATGAAGCAGCAGGCAATTATCCCCAAATTGATATATTGACATGTCTAGTATCGCTGACCTTTGATTACTAGTGCCAAAAAGAGATGAAATCTTGAATTGGCTCGATCCAGAAGACTTAAGAATCTCTCAATACAAAGAGCATACTAGACATCGTGAAGAGCGAGCAGAAGACACAGGGGAAGATTTTCTCAACGGTGATTTCAAAGAATGGGTGTCCTCGAACAATAAATTTCTATGGTTGAGAGGAGAAGGTGCGTCCACCTAACTTCGTAAAAAATTCTCGATATTCATATTGTCCTAAAAACCGCCCTTGTAATTCCCAATTTTTCGGATTGAATGGTCCTTTGCATTGTCCGCTTCAGCACTAAAAATTGGAAGGTAGATGTTCAAAATAGTTATGAACAAGTTCAATTTTCAGCGCAACCATTTGACCCAGTTTTGATCATCGAATGGGATATGAAGTGCTGATATCAAATAGTCGGGTCCGGAAAAACCATGATATGGTGAATACTTGCATTTGATGTCTCAAAACAAGAGAAAATACTAACGACTATAGCTCGCATCTCATTGAAAACATTCCAAATATCTTGCGGGTTATCTCTCCGAAAGTCGCTTCAAACAATGCTCATTTGGTCGCATTTTACTACTGCTCATTCAGCGACAATTCCACCTTCGATGTTGGTAATTTTCAAAGGTCAATCATCGCACAGCTTTACGAAAAGCATGGCCTTCTGCCTGAAGTGAAAGAGCTATATGAGAGTTGTAAGCCGTATCCTCCTTCGACAGTCCAACTAACAACATTACTTCTGTCAATTGTTAGCTCACTCGAAGTTTTCCCCACCATGTTGACCAAATCAGAACAAACTGAAGCCTGTCAGAGTATTACTTTGGTTGTTGATGGATTGGATGAGATACCCCCTGGAAAGCCACGAGATGGTTATCTTCAGGTGATTGAGAAGTTGTCCTCGATTCAAGATCCGAACTTCAGAATCGTCGTCGTGAGCCGCGAGGAGGGTGATTTGAAATCGTCCTTCCCTAAAACTTACGGATGGAGATGGCTCATACGAGATACTGCACACATAACCCTTGACATTGAACAATTTGTTCAGGCACGAATCTCCAATCATAGGAGACTTAACTCTCAATCTACCGAGATCAAGACTCTGGTTTCTCGAAGACTTAGTCAAGGCTCCGACGGAATGTGAGTTTTCACTTGTCGGCATTGTTTTCCTATAAACGTGTTAACAGGTACAGGTTTCGACTTGCGGCACTTCAAATGAAGGAACTCGAGTATCTTACTCGGAACTTGAGAGTGATTCAAAAGGCAGACCTTGAAAATATCTTTATCTCATTACCTAGAGATCTAGATACCTTTTATGATTTGATCATAAGTCGTATACCACAGAGCTTGGTATCGGAACTCGAGACGGTATTGAAATGGCTCATTTTTGCAGCTCGGCCATTATTTGTGGAGGAGATCGTGGAAGTTTGCACCATTCGACTACTAAAAGATGAACTACCTTGTATCGGAAGCCGTCGTCATGCTCTCGATATTGTGGAAAGCCTTCCTGGCCTGGTCAAATTAGAACCACCACTAGCAGATGATGTGGAAATCGTGCCCCAAAGAGTTCATATACTTAGCATTGCTCACTTCTCAGTTCAAGAATATTTGTGTCCAATTCACGATTTCAATCGTCCGCCTGGATTATTTCGATTTACAGATATATATCAGGAGCACCAAAGAATAGCACAAGCCTGTCTTTCTTACCTCCTCTATTGCTTCAAGAATAAGGATGGCCGCACTGCTGCTTTTCATTTACGAGAGTATTGCTGGTATTCTTGGTCCATGCATATCATAGCCACCACGGATTCTTATAATGTAAAAGCGCGGACTACGCCGGATTCTTTGCGTTTGCACAATAGCATTGCGAACCCCATTCTTTACAGGCGACGCCCAGTTGTTGTATCTATGGAGGCTGCACGCTTAAGAAGCTGTGCTCATAAACTCACTCCAAAGATGTACGCAGAACTTCTAGTTGCCCTTCAGGATTTAGAGTTTCCGTTCGACGATCGTGGTGTATCCGAGAGAAGTATAAATTCCCAGCAAACGCCTTACAAACCGATTCTAGGGCCCTGTCCGCATGCCACTAGGCTTGTGATTTTGTATCCATCCAACGACCTTGACTCCCCGCTTAGATGCGGCATATGTACCGATTCGCTTGATAACAGTCCAGATTATGTTGCTTTATCATATGCATGGGGTAAAGATAGCCCCGGGGAAGTGTGGAGGGTGTACGGCAATGGGTTTTCTATACATCTAAGGCCAAATCTGCACTCTGCTTTAGTACATTTAAGAGAGAAAACTGAGCCTCGCATACTTTGGATAGATGCAATCTGTATTGATATGCTGAACTTTGAAGAGCGCAGCTCCCAGATAACACTGATGGCAAGAGTCTATAGTCAGGCTCAGGAAGTCATAATGTGGCTTGGTGAGTCGAGAGATAGCTCGGAGACAATAGCTAGCGAAGCTAAAGCCCTGAGCGTTCTAAACATGGAGACCTCACTCGATGGGAACCTGTCTCCTTACTGGGAGACTTGGGACTCCGTGGATGCCTTATTCAGACGAAGTCTATGGTGTAGAGCATGGATGATACAAGAGTCGGTTGTGGCAGCAAATTTAATTGTGATGTGCGGCAAATATGCTTCGTCATTTGATAATTGGCATAATGTTCGAGAATTGCGTCGCAAAATGCTAGATTTAGAGCGCCGACTACCCCGTCTCATGTCAAATGAATATTTCAAAGCAGACGAAGCCGCATGGGATGCCGTAATCGCCCTTCAAACTCTTCGAGATCGGTACAGAAAAAATGGTAAGATGGAACTCGACCTCGCGACCTTACTTTTTCTGTCTAGAAGACATACTTCTTCTGACTATCGGGATAAACTATATGCGCTCTTAAGTTTACTGGGCGATAAAGAGCGATCAGATCCTCTCTTGCATCCGGATTATAGTCTTTCTCCAGCGGAGATGGCCCAAAAACTAACAGTGTATGTTTTAAAAATGTATCAAAATCTTACTGTACTTGAGAGTGCCTTTTCAGTCGATAATTCTGAGAATATGTCATCATGGACCCTAGATTTATATGCGCTACGTCGACCAGTTGCCCATGAATATAGTGATGCCATACAGCAAAGCACACTGCAAGATCCACAGGATGTATCGCAAGCATACAATGCTGGAGGCAAGTATACCCTGGAGAATCACCCGGTTACGTTCTCTAGCGACCTCAAGACTTTGAAAGTATGGGGTGTTGTCATTGACTCCGTTATTGATTGTGACCGAGAACTGCGGCTTTCTCAAAATATATGTTGGAAAAGCCAGAGGGAAAAAACTGTAGAATTTAATTGTCGACGATACATCAAGTGTCTTGGCCCGGAGAGTGTTAGAAGGGGTGATTTAGTGGTCGTGTTATTTGGCAGCATTTTGCCATTTTTGCTTCGGGAAATACAAGTTGATTATGCACAGGCTGGGTCACCGGAAAAAAGTTACAAGCTCGTCGGGGATTGGCCCCCCCCCGTACTCAAACGAAACGAACTAACATTTCATGCCAGTTACGCTGAAGGTATCATGGAGGGTGAAATATTGGAAGCATATCAAGCTGGTGATAACGAGGGGCAGGAGTTCTGGCTTGAGTAGACTAAATATGGACGCATATGCATGCAAATAGTTTTGACCATGGAAAGCGAAAGCTGAATCTTTAGAAGTCGTGTACACATCAGAGTTTCGCATCAAATAGGAATATAAATTTAAAAAAAGTCAAAATTGTGAGAAGTGGAAGACATATATTGTTGATGAGGTTAAAAAAAAAACTATGGCAACATGGTGGAGGAAGTGGTCAGAAGCTAGCAAAATGGTTAGCGCGGTATTGCACGTGCTCCTAACGAGAATATGATAATTCAATTGATACTTATTTAAGGAGGAATTGAATGGTAAAAAATAGCTGGCAAAATAATCTTGGACTACAATAGTTTGAACAATTATCCTCCCATTTGATTGGTGTGAAGGACATCTGAAAAGTTGGATGGAAATAGCCGGTATGCACATTTCAGATGTCTACTAATGCAATGTATGAAGTCCGTGGATCAATTGCAATTTTCATTAGTTGCAATATCAGCAAGTTTGAACTGGGAGCTGGGATGATCAGAATATGGAGATTTCGTTAAAATGTAGATGTTCAGTTGGAGCGGAGAGGATACGTATGTACTGAGATGTGGAAAGAAGAGTCAACAAATGTCTGGGAACCCAAATTATTACAAGTCACCAATTCTATGATGGTATGAATATATGAGATGTTAGATAATCATGTGGCATTATTATCTCTTCATCAGACTTAGATACTCCTCAAGATATCAACCCGATGCGTTGATACACAACTTGGGAGCTATTGATAAGAACATCGCACGAAACGAATATTGTCTGTCCCATAAGTCCAGATCACCTTCACCATACCATGTACCGTTCTCCTACCCATGAATCAATTGCCTTTCTTAGCAGGCTCCCATGACATACGATCAGTCTGGCACAATGTTTGGTCACCTTCTCCCCAAAACTTGTTACCACCAGTGACACTAAGATCATCACTGATTTTCCAACTAGATTATATATGTTAGTCCCGAATCGTGAATAAAGGGACAAAAGAGCTTGCCTTTGACTGCACCAGGAAGCATCAGTTGTTCGAGAAGTGATGATGACATTCTCCCAGACAATTGGTCCGAAATCCCAAACAGCGCCACCACTTGGACGGAAGTAAAGTCTGACCTGGAGTATTGAGTTAGTAGCTGGTTATCTGAAGAACAGCAGGATCTAATCAAACTCACAACGTTCAACTTTCCAGCAGTGGGAACTTCTTGTGCTGTTTCCAAATCAGTACTGCTAGCATAACATACTTGCAAGGTTACCTACGAATATTTACTACATCAATCTTTGTTCTTGTCTTCTGACCGGCGTTGATACTTTGGGAACCAGGTACGATAGTGACATTGTTGATAGTAACATGAGTTGCGCTATCATATTCAAAAGTACTGTGAATCTTGTCACCTGGCAAAATGTTGTTGTCTGTGGCAATACCACCACTACCACTATGAAGTTGCCTGTTAGGTTCCTAATGCAATGTGCAACGTCAGAAATACATACTGCATCATATCCACTTCCCATTTACCGGGGTTATGATCGCTGAGACGATTCTCATGAGCATAATTGTGAGCTTGTTTGGTTCATCCTGCTCCAAATTGATGTCTGCCGTCCTTAGAGAATGGCGGGACAGTGAGTGTAGCCTCAAACTGTGCTTATTAGTTAGCTCAAACGATGAATGAACCAGGCTTTAGGTTACCTTTGTAATATCAACATCGGCATGAGGACCAATAGTAAATTCGTAGCCTTGGACATTAACCAAAACGCTGATGAGAATGAAGCACAAGGCGACGAAGAATTTGACTTGAGAAGCCATTGCGGTTGTGTTAAGATAGAATGAATTGTTCGTTGGAAATCTCTAAATGTTTGTAAACTGTAAAGAGTTGATGATTTAAATTATTCTAAATTGGAAAGACGGGCGACTTTAAAGAAAAATAGGAAGAATACAGGTGTAAAGCTGCCTCGCCAAGGGCCCGCTAGTAGTGTTCGCTTGTTGTTTGTATTCCAATTTCATAAGTGGTATGTTTGTTTAGGTGAATAACGCGCGGTAGCCAGTCAAAGCTCTATTGTAATTTAGCACCATAATTAGTAGCCGTACTCTCTGCCTACACATGTCTAACAGTTTCCAATTCAGGCTCGGCTCCAAATAACATTATGGTACGATTACAACCATTACAATGAATTTTTTTGTAATCCTAGTTCAAAGTATATTGGATAATTGGAATTGATTATCTAATAGGGTAGATCTGACAAAGAACCCTCAACAAATGTCCTTGGTTGATCTTGTAATCTTGAGGTGATCTCAAATCAGTGAATCAAATTCAAGCACAGCGATTTGAAGGAATAGAACAACCATACAAAGATTCAAGCAAGTAATTGGTGGGTTCCTGTTGTAGGCTACCATTGAACCATCAAGCTAGAAATAGCATTATCAAAGCCTTGAGAATTTCTCTAGGGAGAAGCTGGGTATTTAGAACACTATTGAAATGCCTGCAATATCGTGGATAGTAATCAAAATAAGCAAGTTATAGATCACTGGTTCAAACTTTAGAATATTATATAGTCTAATTTATCACCAGGATGGTAGACCACAAGTCATAATGCAATTGACATACTTATACATTAATTGAGTTGGGTATATGCTAAAATATAACGCTTTTTATCTCAATATTCGACCATCAAAACCTTCTTCAGATATCCCATTTCCTTTTCCCAAGCCTCAACCTTTCTTTGACTCGCCGCTAATTTATCTAATAGATATTTGATACGAGGACCAACTTCATAAGGCTGCTTAGGTAAAGTACCGAGCATGACTAATTCATTCTCATACTTATCAATACTCTTCGTCTCGATCTTAGTTAGCTCGATAAGAACTGCCAAATCAAGTCTACTTCGTAATACACGATCTTCGCTTAACATCTTGAAGGCAGCTTGATATACTGGCTTTCCAGCTTTTATGCTTTGTGGACGACCTTTGAAGGTCTTGATCGTGATCAATTCCGCTGCGGAGAGTGCTTCGAGAACATTTTCTCCATTCGATGCCGACGATGTCAGGGATGATTTGAACGTATCAGAGAGCAAGACCTGATTATATCGTAGAGTATCATTCTCAGCGAGAGAGTTGACCAGGTACCACGCTTGTTCGACTGACCATTTCCGGTCTCCCTTTTCAGCAGATAATAGATACATTTTCATGATCTCTGAAGCGCTTTGCTCGACAATCTCAGCTACAGCGCGTTTCGGAGTTTGTCCAGTCTTCAGTCGACGTGCCAAGAATTCTAGATCGGTCAACCGGCCTCCTAGGACTTCGATGCACTCGTCCAATTCTGAAAGATCTTCTCGACGTTGAGATTCGGAAAGTTTCTCTGTCTTGTCTTTAGGATTTTCTGGATCGTTTTCTAGATGACTTATGACGAATTTCTTGGCTACTTGAGGTGTGATATCACCAAGCGCTATTTGTCTGAAAACTCGATCTGGAAGAGCTTTACTCAAGGATTTAGAGTAAGAAATATCATTGGTTAGGAATATTACATGAGCAATGTTAGAAGTAGTGAGACCAGCTGCCCATTCTGAAATCTTGTCGTAAACGATGCTACTGTCCTCATTCTTGTGTAGAAAATTGTCAATGACAACAACAGGTCTCTGCTCTGGATGCGCTTCAAGCCAATCATCGTCAGCCAAATTAGCGTCCTTGTCATCTTTCTTTCGGTTTTGTAAAGCCACCTGTTTTAGAGCAGTTGCAGTGTTTTGCCAAATTTTTGCAAGCTGTGAGTCCAAGGTTTCGGAAAATCCAGATTTAACGCCAATTGTACCCTGTGCAGCCAGATCAATCAAACTGCTGAAACTGTTCATCCAGGAGAAAACTGGACGATATCCAATAGTGGCAGCAGCTGCCGCAATGGTGGCCGAGTCGCCTCTTGCTTCCTGGATAGGTTTGCAGTCTATAAGTAAGGTATTTGGTCGCCCTTTAAGCGCTTGATCAATGATGAGCTCTTTCTTTCCTGATCCTCGTGGTCCTTGTACAACGATGAAGGTATCAGCAGTCTCCATAAGCCAGGTTTGTAAATCTTCAATAGCTTGTTTTCTATCATCCCAAATGGCACTCAGGCTTGCTTCTTCTGCTTTGTGCACACGGAAAGAGAAAACGTCCTTTGCTTGACTTGCGAACCATGCATAGATCTTGTTGTCCTTGAGACTGAAAGCATGATCGATATGTGCCTTGATGAAAAAGGTTCGAATTGGGTCAAAAACTGCGACGGTTACAGTAGCAAGGATTGCGGCTACGGCTGGAATAACAACACGTGGATGACTGGTAAGCCATTCTCTAATATGATGGGCTTGCATCTTAGCCTCAAATGACAGTCGAAGTATGGTGCCAGACTTTCCACCACCCAGTTCCTCAGTAACTTTTAAGCCGTGTAAGCAATTCCTAGCCATGATTGAGTGCCTAATATTAGCAAAATCAAGCATAGCAAACTTTGGTAAAACTTTAGAATCCGAAGCCTGCGAAGAGATCTCTGCAATCTTTCCATATTTCCGGAACAAGCTGTAAATAACCTCTTGTGAAAGTTCGGCTACTTCGCCGCCGGGGGTAGAAGGCACAAATTCAACACGGATTCGAGTGCTTGGGAATCTGTACAAATCCTCGAGCCAAGGTTTTCCGCGTACAAGTTTTGCTCGCATTTGTCGAAAAGGATTGAACCAAGGCTTGATCGGCTTCTCCTTCAAATATCCTGAAATGAGCCCTTCTATCTCCTGAGCCGTTATACTACGATCGTGTGAGAATTTGATGAACGCGCCCCCCTCCTTAAGTCGAGGTAAGATCTCAGTTACCTTTAAGGGAACGCTGGGGGGTATCGCACGCTCCACTAAACTCAAAGGATCGTATCTGGAAAACACTTTGTTATTGAACCGATAAAGAATATCTGGTAGGCCTGAATCCATTCTTCCATACCAAGGTATTCGAAGAAGCCATCCGAGCTTTATTGGAAAAATGTCTTTGAAAAAGTACATCAGCAAGCTGTTTTGAACTTATGACCCCATCAAAAAGTATGAGAACTCACTATCCAAGAACAGGATTCCCTCATTAGTTCCAGCGGTAATATGCCCACTTTCATTCTCCCCAATTTGCGTACTCTCTCTCCTCACACCCTTCATGCCCTTCGATCTATCATACTTCAGTCCTTTTAGACCAACTCTAGCAAAATTCCCGACATTGCCAAAAGCACGCGTTTGAAGCCTGGGAGGGCGCGGGGTACGTAACGCCGGCACGCTCGTAGGGTTGAACAAGATGCGCCTGTTCATAGTTGCGCCTACCTCTGAAAATATATCTTCATGATTTGTCGTACCATTTATTCAGGGACAAAACCCAAAAGAGAGAAATAAAGTTCCCTCTGGCGTTGGTTGAAAGACGGCTCAAACCAAGCCAAAACAAAAGGCGGGAAGCAGTGTCGTCATACCTCGAAAAGAACTGACAGCCTTGTCACGTGCGAATCGGGAGAAACTTCCCCGCGTGTTGAATTTTGTTCTCGAGATCCACACACAAGCTTCAGCCTCGTAGTCCTCAAAAGTCCAATTTCTACCAACAATCTATACAATGGGGTGGTTTTCATCATCTGCACCCTCTGCGGAGAAACCGGCTTCCTCAAATTCAGAAGATTCAGTCTCATCTCCCCCATCTTCCACATCCAAACCTCAAACGAAAACTCTCTCTCGCGATGAAATCGCAGAACAAGAACTGAATTCCTTTCTCCGGGAACTGGAGGCCGACACCCATCCTTCTAGTACAAAATTTAATCGTGTATCCCGGATTCCTCCACCAGAGCCTTCTCATTCTGAACCCTCTACTCGAGCTCCTCCCCAAACTGATTCCTCGGAACCGCTCTCCATTCAGCTCCTTCCCACAACCATGTCCTGCCGCACAGCCTTCGATGCAGCATTCTATTGCCAGTCCTTTGGCGGCCAATTTAATAATTTGTATCGATATGGCTCTGCACGAGATTGTAGCGAGTCATGGTCTGACTTTTGGTTTTGTATGAAAACGAGAACGTATGCCGATAATGAGAAGGCCAAACTGATCAAAGCACGATGGGTTGAGAAGGAGAAGAGAAAATATGGAGATCCGAGTGATAAGAATAGGGAGTTAGGGAAGAGCAGTGAAGATGTGTGGAAGGGAAGAGAGCAGAGGTTAGAATGGGAAGAGGCATTTTGTGTGGAAGAGCCCAAATGGACAGGAAGTGACGACGAGTGGAGGAGGATGGAGAAAGAACACAGGGAGGCACCAAAAAGTAATCTGTGAAATGAGCTCAACATACAAGTAGTTATTATTTGGGGCAGGCATGCAAAATGTCTTGATGTATAACAGGAAGGGGATTATTTGGAAAAGAGAGGTTTTGGTTTTCATGAAGGCGTTGAATATTTATGATAGCGAGTCATAAACTATCTTACTGTTCTTGTAGTACCCAGATAACTATCCATATAACGAGAAATATAAATTTCTTCTTCAAATTCCTGGAATTCAGCTGCGCCAATCCTTTATCGAGCCGAGCCAACCCTCCTGTGTCGCCTTATTCTTTCCAATCTTCGGACCAGAGTAATATGTACAATCGTGAGCCCCGTCATAATCATGCCTAAAATGCGCCCCGCCCAAACCAAAGTATTGCCCATTCTGCACCAACTCAAACTCCTTAATTAGGTCAAATGCGAATATACCCATAATAATACATCTATACAATACACCTCCTACATCCCTGGTGGTCTTGCCATACCCATACCATTTTGAATCTGCATACCTGGCGGGAAACCTTGCTGCCCACCTGCTTGCATCTTCGTTTTGAGGTTTTGAAATACTATGCTCTGGGCCTGCATTTGTAATTTCTTCTTCGAAGGTTCCGATAGGCCTTGAGGATGTGCGCCCGAAGCCATTTCTCTATTGTAAAGTTGCTTATATACAGCAGCCATCTGTTGATGGGTTTGCATTGAGTGGGCGTTCATATATTGCTGTACCATAGCGGTCTGTGGGTTCATTGCTTGCTGTTGGGGGTGTTGTTGTTGTTGTTGTTGATGCTGCATTTGCAACTGTTGTTGTTGCTGTTGTTGTTGTTGCATTTGTTGCTGTAATGCCATGCCCTGAATGTTTTGCATGTTCATATTATTCCCCATGAATTGTTGATTCATGTTCATATTCTGAGGCATGCCAGCTTGCCGCATAGCAGTTAATTGATTTTGATAATTTTGAGCTAATTGGTGGGTTGGGTTGTTAGCGTTCGCTTGCATCTGCATTTGCCTCATTTGTTGGTGCTGCATTATCTGCTGAGGAGTCATTTGCTGTCCATTAGGCATTACTCTCATACTTTGAGCTTGCATTTGCTGCTGCTGCTGAGCCCGTAACGCCATCAAATATTGTTGCGTTTCGACTGGTGACATGCTGTTTATACCTTGAACATGCATTTGAGCCGAATTCATGCCAATCTGGCCCATTCCAGGTGCTTGCGCCATCGCGCCTTGAAGCGGGCTCCCTTGGCTCATCCTTGGTGTGAGTCCTCGATTTAAAGGAGTAGATTGCATATTAGGAGTCGCGTTATGCATTCGAGGTGTCCCTGCATGACTTTGCTGGCTTCTTTGAGCCACCATGCCATGAGCCGCAATGGGCGCAGGATGATTTTGGTGAACCACAGAGCCTGGACGAGGGGGACTGCCACCCATGCTCGACGTAGAGTGTTGCATTGGGTTATTGCCGATACCGTTATTGACTGTCGGCGATGCCTGGCTGTGCGGAGTTCCATTTCGAACGATTGGTGAAGATATTTGGGCCTGGGTACCTTGATGAGGGTGGAATCGTTGCGCCTGCATACCATTTGAGACAATTCCATTGGCTTGAGATGGATGTGCATGGGGGCCTTGCGTTTGAGGAGGCATACCCTGCAAAGCCTGCGAATGCTGCTGCTGCTGCTGAGCTACGGCTCGTCGTTGAGCTTCTTGTTGCTGCTGCTGCTGTCTTGCCATATTTTGACGTCTTTCTATTTCCTTTTGTCGAGCTTCAGCTATCTCCTGTTTCCTTTGAATCTCTTCCTCTGTCTTAGACTTTCGCTGAGCCTCTGCTTCTGCTGCCTTCTTCAAGGCTTTCTTGTCTTCGATATCTTTTCTGATATTTGTAAGAGCATTGAATTTCTCAAATCGGGCTTCAAATCCACCACCAGCCTGGCCAGCACCATCAGCAACATTGATACCTCCGGCGCCCCGGGCAACAGTTGCAAAACGTTGTTCATCCAAGATTAGCATAAAGCGTTGTTCATCTGCAGCAAGTGCTTCATCAGCAGCCATTTCTGCGACTGTTCTCTTCCGGGACTTGGGCTGAGGAGGTTTCTCTAAGTGCATAGGGTGGGCTAATGATTCTAGTAGCCGTGAACATTCTGTTGCACTATTTGCAGGCTCAAGGGCCAAGGGGGTGGTGGTGGCTAGGATAATCTGAGCTTCTGCTGCGTATATATTGCCGCAATTAAACTCAGATTTGGCCAGTTTCAGTCTTTTCGCAGCTGGTGGCACATTTAAGCCGGGAGTTGGTGGGACAGTTCCAAGTGGTGTAGGTGGTTGCGCTAATGTAGCTGATGTACTTCCTTCGGAGCGTTCTTGGCGCTTGTCCATATCTGGTGTATGAGGTGCAGTAGAGTTACGAGCAATTTCGATATAGGTACTAATTGGTGTTGGGAATAGCACGCACGTTGTCACTTTAAGTTTTGCTGGTGCAGGGACTGATTTGGTTTTCTGGGAATCGTTTGAGGTGCCCGGCGCAGGCATATTTTCCTTATCCTGCTGTGTCGATGTCCTTGATTTCGTGGGCCCATCGCCAGTTTGATCTTTTGAGTGTCTACTTTTATCTAGGTCGGGTCGAGGGTACGACGCATATGGGGAAGGTGTAATGTAACTACTGAGTGTATGAATCGAAACGCCTTCCTTGCTTCCATCCTTCGGTTGAGATGAGGGTTGTTGGGGAGCAACAGATTTATGATCGAGGATCTGGACAATCATGCAACCTTCGTAGAAAGCTACTTCGCTGAGTATGAAATAATCCACCAACTCATGAGGTATGGTTTTCTGTCTGAGATGATCCAGGAGTACTCTCATTGGAGAAGTATATGAAAAACTGTTTTGTTGTTGATCGAATCGAAAATGCGTCGCGTAGAGGTGTATAATTAGGGAAGGGGGGCTTTTGCGGTATTTATGAAGAATATAGTGCTCGGTTTTGACTGGAATATTTTAGTATGTGTATGAGCCACGGTGAATAACAAGAGGTTTACCATATGGTTGTGATTGCGCAACTTGTTGTATAACGAATTCTTCTGCAACACTGCCAGATCTCATACCAGCACTATTATTCTTGATCCCTCGACCAAGCGTATGCCCCGAACGATTTCGATTCGCAGATCGACCCCCCGAAGAGTTTCCACCGCCATTCGCTGTAGTAGGGTTTTGGAAATTTTTGGAGCCGGATGGCAGTCTTCCAGCAGACATTGATGGGGACGGAGACGAAGTCGATGAATTGATGCCATTTGTTTGAATAGACATAGGCCGTTTGACTTTGTTAGTCGCCTGAGTGACCGATGCCGCAGGCGCCATTGTTGATGTTGAAATCTCAGCAAGATGTACTTCTGCTAAGTTATTCAACTTGTCGCAATGGTCACTGTACTCTGCGCGATATCGATGATTCGTTGATCTTTTCCATCTAATATAATCGTTTGATTCCGTCAAGTCATTTGATTTGTTCGGAGACGCGACTTTCCTCTCTGCTTCTAATTAGAAAGACATAAAAGGAAAGTTATCGTCGTTCTATGATGCAATGCGATATCGAATCTGATGATTTGCTCGTGGGGAAGTTGGGGTGAGGTGTGGAGACCAGAGCCGCCAGAGTCCCAGGCTAACAAGTTCATGTCACCTGATTAGGAGTACTCCCACCGCCTTTTTATGCCACATTCACGTTCTTTGTTCGATGACAACTTCACAGAGCATGCATGTTCGAATCCAAATATCATAAAGCGTCAATTTTGCCCAAATCAATATTCGTCAACCTACGCCAAGTGTCGAGCGCAGCAAGTTAACAGCCAATTGGCGGCATGTTATCATACTAAAGATACTTGAATGTAACTACCTAGGTATAGGTGCCCCTTTGTGGGTTCCTGTAGGGTAAGATTAAATCGATATCTCTCTGATCTGAAAAGTATTCTTCTACCTTTCCACCATCTGTCTGGTGCTTCGCATACGGTGCAAGTTGAGTTCTGATCTTTTGCAATTCAACAAAAGCTCACAATCATCTCAATTCTGGTTGTAACTGAACGCCTGAAAGCAGCACACTCCAATTCCGAGGACAATACCGTATGAGTTGGACACATTGTCTACCATACAACTGAACCTACAGCAAAGAAGAGATTTATGAACATCATCTAAGCATTCACTGCACCGGGTGCGTAACTTTTGAAAATTGCAATTGGAGGATATATTTCGGATTGCTTTCGCGCCAAGTTCATATTCTGCGGGTATCGGTTGACAGGCAGGATGGGATTAGGTTTCGTTGAGAATCTTTAGTGGTACAGTTTGCCAAAATACGTGATCGTGGAGATGTGTTCTGGTGCCAAATCAAGGTCTCTCAAGTAAGGATTCGAGAATAGATCGTCTCGTATCCTTGCACTACTACAGTTCTCAGACATGGAGGAATTTTACCACGAAAGGAACCATTCATCATAAACGTCGATTCAATTTGGGCATAATCTTCACCACTCGCTTCTCTTGAAGAATCTGGGGTAAGTCATGAGATCTATGCCCTAGTTACTGTCAAGGTTGTTCGACTTTATCCATGTTTCCAGTGACATTAGCCAGAATTACCAAAGTACAGCTTCAAACTTCTAGATGCCGAATAAGACCCATTTTAACAGATGCCAAATGGTTAGTGGACAAAATAACCTTTTGACTCTTCTGCTTTTGTCCTCACTCGAAGAAGTTTTCTTCGTATTAATAGTTCAATCCGTAACTCAAATTGAGTTGAGCGAATTATGTGATTAGGGGCATGATTATAATCGTATAATAATGCGTTTTGGTCATTATAAATTATGCTATCAAGATTATATCGCTTGTTTTTCGAGCACTTAAATGAATGGAATGGATGAAAGTGGGTTAGCCTCTAAAGCATTTTGTGGAGGTTCTCTTTTCAATCTTAGTGCTATGTTTTGTCCAAGTTTAGAGCATATCTCCACAGCCCCCCCAATCACGTTTGTACTACGTTCAAGATATCCCACTCTACCTATATTAACCTAAGAACTATAATCAGTTTGATTTTTGTCATATATTACAATTTCGCCATTATTATCATACAAAATCGCCGGGCCCTAATCTCAAATGCTCATTGGCGAAAAGTGGCCAGAGCATCTTGGCTGTCAAGCAGCCACAAACTACCCCCTAGATATAGATTAGGGATTTTATTCAAAGGACCCCAGGTACCAAAGCTATACCACATTAGAATCTTTGTCCTCGTGCAGATAACTGTATATGGCGATTTTCCTAGGTTTGGTCAATCTACTTGGCGCAGGGTCTACCTGGGCAACATCCCCTTCCATTTCGATCAATGTTTCCACGAGTGAGCGCTCGTACCATGATATCCGTAATGAATTCTATATAAATATAAGCCTTGATCGCTCTCCTTTTCCTTCATTCAAACATTCCACGCACATCTCAGTTTCTTACTCTTCACTCCTATCACCATGAAGTTCACCCAGTCCTTGGTTGCCTTAGTCTTGGCAACAGTTGCTGTTGCCAACCCTACTCCTACTCTTGAGGAGCGGGCTGCTACAACAAAGTGTGGCCAATGGGATACTATCGCAACTGGATCTTATACTGTCTTCCAAAATCTTTGGAATATAACCGGTTTTACCGGTTCTCAATGCACAACTGTTACTTCAGACACGAGCAATTCTCTTGTCTGGTCTACTAGTTGGTCATGGGCAGGAGGATCTTCCCAAGTCAAGTCTTACGCCAATGCAGGGCTCAACATGGCAGCTAAGCAGGTTTCTGCTATCTCGACCATTCCATCTACTTGGAAATGGAGGTTGGTTACTTCATATCTGTTCAGTGGACTTAGCTGATCACGAACCCTTCTAGCTACACTGGCACCAACGTCGTTGCTGACGTTTCCTACGATTTGTTCTCATCGTCTACTGCTACTGGCAATGCGAACTATGAGATCATGATCTGGCTTAGTGCCATTGTGAGTTTTCCATTGTCATTGCCATTGCCCTTAATTTATTAGGTTGCGGAGACTAACGATTCTCAGGGTGGTGCAGGACCAATTTCAGAAACTGGATCAACACCCATTTCAACCCCAACAATCGCTGGAGTGTCATGGAAACTCTTCTCTGGACTCAACGGTGCCACCAGAGTCTATTCATTCGTCGCTTCCAGCACAGTCAATAGCTTCTCTGGTGACTTGAAGACATTCCTTACATACTTGACTTCCAACCAGAAATACCCATCCAGCCAATATCTACTGTCGATTCAAGCTGGCACCGAACCATTCACTGGTAAGTTTATCCTTTCATTCATCTCAAGCCGCGAGAAACTCATGTAAACTAGGATCCAATGCTGTTTTTAAGACGACTGCCTACTCCGTCTCGCTCAAGTAGATTCTTGAATAAGGATTTAGAACATGCGAATCTGTCCAAAGAGTGACAGTGTTCTTGAAGGAATTGCATCTAAATGGATACGAAGGAACTTTGTACATATTTTCCCCTTCAACGAACATCTTTAGAACTTATGAAACCTGTATACAAGTAAAAAGATTTTATGCACCAAGTACAATATAACATCACTTGAAGTTCTTTTTTCACTTTCCGACAATTGAAACGTTCTAAAATGCGCCGCAAGATAATAGACCAAAGATGTTTATAGAGAATTTCGATCACAGTCAGTCTATGAGGTGGTGCATATGTGAGGAACAGTATAATAACATGGAAACTTTGAAGCATGTACTTTGAATATTGAAGTTGGATTTGAACGTTGGCCAGATTCCAACCCCGTAGTTTGGGTTAGACAATGGATTGGAAATTCAGTACTTGAGTTCAAGTCGTCGGATCAATGGCACCTGAAGCAATAATCGCATAGATGTCTAGGACGCCATACAACTTGTGCAATAAATGCACTTCGAAGCTTCAATGCCAACCAAGACATCAAAGGAATGATACTGACAACATATAGGACCCATTCTAGATTCTAGATGACACGAGATTGTCACACCAACAGGATTTGATCTGATCTTTCGAATTGACCTTTCGTCCCTATATCAAGATTAAGGTTAATGCAACATCGAGTTTTTCTTATCTTTATTTAATTAATAAAGCTTCATTCTTTATCGAACTCTATTATTGTTTCCGGCTCGGGTGAGAACGAAAAGTCCGATGTGGTGACACTAATCTATGTTTGGTAAAGCTTCCCCTCGCGTAATTTTGTCGCCCGCACTTTGGATAATTTTCATTTTCAGCATCTCTTTTCGAAACTTCGAACAACGACAATCTCCATTCCGCCCAAAGAACTTCATCGACAAACCCTTCGAACATATTACCAAATACCGCAAAAATGGGTGGTGTCACTGTTCGCGATGTTGACGTAAGTATATACAATTCTACCAGCTGTGAAATGGGGAAGGAATGAACTCGAGAACTCGATTTGCGACAGCGAATTGGAATTTCTATCATTTACACCAACCCACTTGATCAATCTTGAATTTCGCAAACTACCTTCTCTTGTCGATAAATGAGCAGGTGTGAGGGGGTCGAAAGATCTCCGCTGACGGAATTATGCTGATTCGACGGGTTAATTCAGGCACAAAAGTTCATTGATGCATATGCTGCTTTCTTGAAGAGACAAGGAAAGCTCCCAATTCCAGGTACGTACTAATTTATGCATCTTAATCCTTGATTTTCACATTCGCGCAGACATGCGCCCGATAATTACAAATTGCTAACAAAGATATTTCCTACTGCAGGTTGGGTTGATACCGTCAAGACCAGCGCATCCAACGAGCTCCCACCTCAATCTATCGACTGGTACTACGTTCGTGCTGCTGCCAACGCCCGTCACATCTACCTCCGCAAAACCGTTGGTGTTGGTCGTCTCACCAAGGTCCACGGTTCAACCAAGAACCGTGGTTCCAGACCATCCCACCACGTCAACGCCTCCGGATCTGTTGACCGTCACGTCTTGCAATCCCTCGAGAAGATCGGTGTTTTGGAGCAAGATGAGGAGAAGGGAGGTCGTCGTATCACTCAATCCGGACAACTTGATTTGGACCGTATCGCACAAACCACCGTTGAGGCCGATGAGGAAGAAGATGACGAGTAAATTATTTACATCATGGTCTGGGAATGGGAAATCTTTACGGGGTTTGGGCTATATGGTGTATCATATGAATAAAAGCTCGTCCTAAAGCACTTTGCTTTTCATTATACCCCATTTGTTATTACGGTTAACGTGGACGTGAAAGAAGTATCATTTTGAAGCATCTTAATCAAAGTTATGGGTCTGTGACTTTCCTAAACTTTCGCTCAATTACTCTTATTGACATTGAAAAGGTTTACGAAGTTTTGTAAAATCATCAGTCATTGACTTGTTAAAAGCAATTTTCCGCAGTTGGCATCGAGTAGTCTCATGTAACATCAACATTTCATCCTGTTGTATGCCCTGTGCTTCCCAGCCCACATCCCGTAGTCCGTATGCTTCATCTCGATGCGACTTTATGGAGAGAAAGTCCACAACTATGACAATGACAATATCCAAAATCAAAATGATCTCAAACATTCGAATAATTTACAGGTTGAAACTTTAGAACGAACTGGGACAATAAATTGATAGAACATTAACGCACTAGTGAATAGACCTGAATCGATGATGAACTTAATAAGGATATCCTACCGACTTCGAATATTTAATAATTTACTTGAGCTTGCCTTTTTCTTTCCCTACTCCCTTGATTTTTCTTCTCTTTTATATTTATCTCTTTTATACCCATCTCTTTTTATCTTCTCTCAATCAATTGAAAAAATGAAACCGGGACGCTGCATATTTTCCCAGCGTTAGAAACTCTAATCATACTTTACTTTCGAATAGCGATATCAATGAAATTTGTTGCTTAAGAGACTACATAAACTTAACGTTGGAGAAAAATACTTTTACAGCAAAACGTCGGCACGATGATCGTACATATCACATGTTAGACGCGTGCCGATACTTGTCAATCACTACACCTAAAATCCAAAATGATGATCTTAGGTTCTCGTCGCTCCTTGCCCTTTATAGGAAAGTCTTGATATCACAATGCACTTGCTAGGCTCTCGCATTGGTTGATGTAGCACTGCATCAATCATACGGATGTGATTGTTGATAACCCCGCGTTAAAAACAAGTACTAATACTGTATAACACTAACATGTCGTCACCCATTTACCAACAGTTTTACGAACACCTACCTTATCGTTTGTCGTTAATCTTCAACATGAAACCCAGGGAATATTTGGAAGCTTCTATTGCTCTCTTACTGTCATCTCCTGCAATAGCTCAATGGAACACCCTTAATACGTCGTTAAATTCGAGTACCTTCGATCCGCTTCATTATGTAAATCAACTCATCGGCACTGACAATGGTGGAAATGTTTTTGCCGGTGCTACCCTTCCATATGGAATGGCTAAAGCGGTTGCTGATGTTGATGGTCAAAACACGGCAGGGTTCTCAACGGATGGCAGCAATGTGACTGGATTTTCACATATGCATGATTCTGGTTCAGGAGGGAATCCTTCCATGGGGAACTTCCCATTATTTCCATCGTACTGTCCTGATGATGTGGTTGACAATTGCAATTTCTTAATCACGGATCGAGCTACACCATATGTGCTCAATTCTGTGGTGGCCACGCCGGGATATTTTGGATTGAATCTGATAAATGGCATTCATGCAGAGATGACAGTTACAGAGCATGCTGCTCTTTATCACTTCAATTTCCCTATAGAGAAATCTTCGAATGGGACGGCTTTGAGCCCGCTTATTCTCATGGATCTGACGGATTTGAGTGCCAGTAGACAGAACGCAACCATCAGTGTGGCTGACGATGGGCGTATCAAGGCAAATGGGACTTTCATTCCAAGTTTCGGTGGTGGTTCATACATGTCATATGTTTGCGTTGACTTTTTCGGGGCAAGTATCCTGGATACTGGAATATGGGTCAACAATAGAGCAGGAACAGAACCAAAGGAACTATTTATCACGAGAGGCATAAATCTCTTCTACATTCAAGCCGGAGGATTTGTTCGCTTTCAGGCACCGACTAATGGAACCATTAGTGCTAGAGTTGGTGTGAGTCTCATTAGCTCGGATAAAGCTTGCCGGAATGCAGAAAATGAAATTTCTGATTGGGACTTTGCTAGGTTGAAGAAGACGGCTGAGAACGCATGGAGAGAGAAACTGAGTGTTGTGACGATTGAGGCTGGCAGTGGCAGTGATACTTCACTATTAACCAACTTCTATAGTGCGATTTATAGGACCATGATGTCCCCGCAAAACTATACTGGGGAGAATCCCTTATGGGAAAGTAGCGAACCATACTTTGATTCTTTCTACTGGTAAGAAATCAGATTGCAGGTTGAATTAAGAAGTACTAATGGTCTCACAGTATATGGGATGCATTCAGATCTCAGCTCCCGTTCCTCACTATCATTGATCCACCTGCCCTATCAGAGATGATTCGTAGTCTCCTAGACACCTACCAGAACATTGGCTGGCTCCCAGATTGTCGTATGAGCCTCTGTAAAGGATTTACTCAAGGTGGTTCAAATGCAGACAATGTTATCTCCGATGCATATCTGAAGAATCTCACGGGTATAAACTGGCAACTAGCCTACGAAGCTGTGGTAAATGATGCAGAAAACGAGCCACTAGAGTGGTCTAATGAAGGCCGCGGCGGTCTCATGTCATGGAAGGCTCTAAACTATATCCCCTACCTCGACTATGATTACTTAGGTTTCGGCACGAACTCGAGAAGTATTTCTAGGACGTTAGAGTATTCGTACAACGATTTCTGTATCTCGACTCTCGGGAAAGGTTTAGGGAAACCCGAATATACGAAATATTTGCATCGCGCAACGAATTGGCAGAATTTGTGGAGAGAAGATCAAACTTCGTCTATTAATGGTGTGGATACGGGATTTACAGGATTTTTCCAGCCGAAGTATTTGAACGGGACGTGGGGGTATCAAGATCCGATACTTTGTAGTCCGTTGGATTCCTTTTGTAGTTTAACGAGTAATCCACAGGAGACCTTTGAGGATAGTATTTGGGAATATCAATTGTTGGTGTTTTCTCTCTTGGTATGGTATCTTTTATTGACAATTGAACAGTTTTGTACCGCATGATATCGCGACTCTAATTGATCTGATTGGTGGCCCAGAGAACTTCATCGCTCGTCTCGATTATTTGCATACAAGTGGGCTCACGGATATCGGAAATGAACCTTCGTTCTTAACAGTGTTTCTTTACCACGTTCGTCTCCCCCTCTATCAGTTGCATGCCTCGCTAACTCCTCGCTAGTACGCCGGCCGTCCTGCCCTCTCCGCATCCCGTGCTCATATGTACATACCAGCCTATTTCAACACCTCAACCACTGGACTACCTGGTAATGACGATACAGGTGCCATGGCCTCCTTTGCCGCGTTTTCAATGATGGGATTGTTCCCAAACCCTGGACAGAATGTCTATCTAATAATCCCACCCTTTTTCGAATCTCTAAGTTTCACAAATGAGAATGGGAAAAAGAGTACGATCAAGAATGTTGGATGGGATGGAGGCGTGAAGAATATTTTTGTACAGAGTGCCAAGGTGGATGGGGTCGTGTGGAATAAGAGTTGGATGTGAGTTTTTCTCCCAGCAGTATGGGACTCCGAAAATAATATGCTAATTTCGCGTAAATGTAGTGGACACGAATTTTTCACCGAGGGACAGACGTTAGAGTTGGTTTTAGGAGACACAGAAAGCGATTGGGGGACTAAAGAAGAGGATCTACCTCCTAGTATGAACGTTGGTCATATGAAACTCTAATCGAAGTACTTGACACGAATTCAAGGAGAGTCGATATTTCTATCTCTTGACTAACCCAATTTTACTTGATATTTTTAGAGATTTCATGATTCTCTGATCATCTATCCAGTACAGTTCTGAGATTTATGTAAATAATTTCCGGCAAAATTGATGATTACTCTAACATTTTCTCGGAATCTCGGTTACCTCTGATTCTTTATTTCGATCTTTAAAGTACTTCATTTATAACATGCATGCAATGCACAAAGTAAGTATTATTACATACAAAACCCCTTCATTTAAATCTCGAGGCATTTCGTAAAGTCCATACACATAAAAAAATATGTGTATGTAAAGATTGTATACAGTCCATCTTATCTCTTCATTCAAACTTCAAAGTGGGAATGCTAAACTACATGATGCCCCCGTCCTACTATACAAAAGAATACGTCATACATGCAATTTATGTACGAGAGTGGGATGAAATGTGGTCTATATGGCTATTTTATATGTCAAGATTCGGATATTGGGAGCTATGTAATGTTTATATAAAATTAAGTTTCTTAACAGACGAGAGCTCTCTCATGAATTTGCTGTGTTGGAGCGTCTCCAGATGTATCTCAAGATGCATTTGGCCAGCTATTGACTATCTTCTCCAACGGCTCAACAACACTTGCATACACAGCTTGTGTAAACTTCAGGTTGTCCCAATTCGCTTTTTCTTCGAAGATACAAGACATACAGCATTTGATAACATGTTCCAATGCTGGTTCTTGTTCATATACCACGTCGGCCCACTCTAGAGCAGTGAGATAGTTCGTACCTGTATGTTCTTTTCCATCGACGAGAAATTTTTGCCGGATCGATTGCTCCTCGATGCGTTGCCCGAAACATAGTTCGAGTAATACAATTCCGAGATCGCTTAGTGATTTTTTGACCGTGGTAGTAGAACTGCTAAAGTTTGGAGTTTGTCCTGGTGTTATTGATTGGGATTTTGTGGAGGGAAAGGCGTGGGGGAGATGTGGCTGGTCGATCAGAATTTTGTGGTTGTTCCAATCGCATGGAAAGAGGATGTGACGCTTTTGTAGGTTGCTAGTAAGCCAAGGAGCATTTTGAAGCTGTAGTAATGAAGAAGCCAGTATGTATGCAATTTTGTATCGCTCATAGCGGTTGAGAGGAGAGAATTTATCGGGCTTCGAAAGAATAGTTTCAAGGCTAATGAACTTCTGTTCATAAAGGCCACGAGCTACGGGGTTATCTTCAGGGATGCGAAATTCGTGGCAATTTTGATGCTCGTCGGACAGGTACCCCAAGTAACAGTTAGATGTGCCTCTGGAATCGTGAATAACTTTGCACAAGTCGTTGATTTTGATGTCGTTTGGGACTGCGAGACTTTGTGGAATCGAAGGTGAGGCGACTGAACCATTTTGGACACAAAGGTCTATTTCTGGCGCAAGTGGCGTAGAATTCACAGTCTCATGGGGCAGATGGATCCTGACGGATTTTCTCGCTTTTGATTTGATTCCTGATAGCCATTTTCTAGAGCGAATATTAGCAAGGGCGTTATCAGGTCGAATGCTTAATCTTTAAAGAGAATCGAAATAGTCGAGAACTGATCTGCGACATTGAAATCTTCGCAAAGTTCTAATGAGCTGAGAAGTTTGAAGAAATCGTATGATTTGAAGAAGTTGAGAAAACTAGAAAATTGCTGTCTAAAAAAGCAGAGTGCACTGTTATGAAAACTAATGTGATACTTCTGGTATTTACAGAAAAGAGATCGCGGCGACGACTTACTCTTTTTGACTTTTTTTTATAGTCACGTTCTTCGAAAGAGATGTGAGTCCTTTCGAGTGATTACTCGAGAGCGATCCCTGAGAGCTAGATTGTGATATTGTAGAAGACGAAGGAGATATGGGAATAGATATTGGTTTAGTAGTGATGTTTACCTCTGGGGTTGACTTTGACTCGAAATTTCGCCGCAATTTCTCCCGACCAACGACTGCTGCAGAAGGATGTAGAAAATGATCAGCGTCGGTATTAATTTGTGCACTGGCTTGCTTTGCACTAACAACAAGCTCCCGCCGCTCATGAGGGGTATATGCAATCCTTTCGATGTCTTCCGGATATTCAAATAACAGGTTGAATAACGATGACCAGTCTCCTGTGGTACGTTGCTGTAACCGAAGAGAGACTTTGTGAGGCTCTCGACAATCACAATTCCAACCGTCTTTGAGAGCCGTGTGCAGGCTTTGCGCGTGCCTTCTTATGCATCCAAATATATTTGCTAAAGCCGTATCTTTCTTGACGGACTTCATACTGTCTAGTTTGTCAGTCGAGTCGAGCAGCTCCCGAAGTTTCCGATTGTGCTTTTCCAGGGTCTCGACGGTTCTCGTGCCTCGTTTACTAAAGCTGCGCTGAATCCTTTTCAGTTGATAGTCCCATTTACTAGCTCCATCATCTGCCCAGTCAAACTGCAGCTATATTAGTATAAATTTCTGTGAAAAGACTTTCCAATGGTTTTAATTAAAGTCTGGTAATGGCAAGCTTTCAGTTTACTGAGTTCGATTGAAATAAGTTATTCAAATCGTTAGAATTGTTGAATCCTTCTCGAGTATTGAAATCGATCTAGACGTTCAATAACTTCCATACAGGAAATGAAGGAATCTCGAGCATTAAATTCGGTTCAATGATAAGACACTCATCGAGTATTGATAGCTCACATCTGGTCTGCTAATCTGGAGTGTCGCCCATTCTGAGAAAGGAATAATTTTCTTATCTCACCTTTCCATCTTTCAATGACAACATGCTTTCCAATTCTGCCATGAGTTCGTTCATGGTCCTGATTGAACCCATAAATGCCCCATAGGAATTACCTAAGCGCGACTTCAAGGTCATCGCTAGATCTTCTCGGTGCCATCCGTGGTAATTCGGGTCCGTAAGGAAATGGTGTAGCTCATCCTCGGAAACTTCGGCCGAAATAAGAAATCGCTCCAGCATCTGATCAAACAGTTGTTTCTCAATATCGATAGCATCGATGAAGCGTAGGAACTCCGTGCGAAATCTTTTCCATCTCACCAAAGGCTCCCATCCTTCTTTGTAGTGCTCAGCAGCAGAAACTAAGAGAGGGAAGCCACCAAGAACCAATCCTGCAATCTCAATTCCGGACATAGTGACAATTGGCTACGAGCGATCAAATTGAATCAGGCAATTAAGTGTAGCCAGATATCTAGATTATATTCCCAGACTCACGATAATTGTAAGGCATACGTCTGACAACGTTAGCGCAAATGAAGAATGAGGATGTCAGCTTCTACCCCCACGCCAATATCCTTGTCTACGGCGGGGTAACCTCATGACTTTAGTCCGAGGCTACATGATTACTGAGATCTTTTTAATTTGGAGTGGGAGTCCTCTAAGAACCCACAACGATGGTGAGATCAGAGAATTTACAAGCCGTGTAGAGTTCGCCATCGTAGACAACAGCACATGAAGACATTGGCGCCCTACGCACATGCTATGGCAGAACGGCCCCCAGACGACGATAGAGTCAAGATGTGGGCTGCGATCGAAGCCCCAGCACTTGGCGAATCAGAAGGAATTTGTTTTCGTTCTATGGACTGCAGGAAACGTTTTGAGCAGAGTATAAATATACTCAAGGAAATCAGTCCTTCCGAGGCCCACAACCAGCAATTTGATCGCGATCTATCTCTCTTTAGGATGCAGGATTTATTTTCACATTTCAAAGCATGGGGTAATGGTATTGCAGCGTTCCAAAACGCTTCAGTAAGAAGCTCGCTCGAGTTTCGTCTAAAAGACGCTACAGAGATCCAACAAAGAGTTCTGAAGATCCTAGGTAATCTTCAAGTATCTTTGCACGAGGGTAAGAAAAACCATTGACTCTATGAATCTAGCTGACTATACTCAGCTGCATTGATTATCACTGGAAAGGAACCGAATGAGTCATGGTCTGTTGAGGACTATAGTGACTCTGGTAATGAGGAACCAGACTTGGAGCCAGAACAGACTTCAGAGCTACAGGAGCTCTTTAAAGCCATGGCAGATGCGAATAATAATCTTCTCAAACTTTCTATGGTGATTCGAAACTCACCAAATAGAGATGACTACCTCAAAGCTGCTACGAGATATAGATTTGATGCCACTTATGATATTGGGCACGTGAGAGAGAAGCACGGCTCTGCAAGAAGCAGTGCTGATTGGTTGATTGTGCGTCTTGGAAAAGCCATCACAAGGCGACGCCAGTACTTGAGATATCGTGAGGATCACCATGGAAAACTTACGAGAGACTGGGACGATGTTATGATCATTGAGAAAGAAGACAAAACAATTGCTCTGACCAAAGCAACAACCTTTGTTGAAAATACTACAACGGCCCGGAAGGATGGATTTGATTTGGGTAGCTCATTCGGCTCGAAGACTTCCTATGAGGCTACAGTTATAGGAGAGTCCACAGGAAGATTAAATGTACCATCTCATCCAAGAATGGCATTTGAGGATGTGCCGTTCCAGTTCGGTAGCCCTTTTCGATGTCCATATTGTTTCACAGAACAGGTAGTCGAGAATCGTTCTGCATGGAAGTATGTATTCCCATTTCTGCCTGCTTTCCCGCACTTTAGACGCTGACAGTTATACCAGGAAACATGTTTTCAGAGACCTTAGACCATATGTTTGTACCTTCCAAGAATGTGATTTGAGAATGTTTCGCAGTCGCAATGAATGGTTCGCGCACGAAGTTCAAAACCACAGGAGGGAATGGGTCTGCCAGCAATGTCAGCATGCCCCATTCTCATCCTCGTCGGCATATGAAGTTCACTTAAACTCAACCCATCAAGTTGAGGTTAAAGGTTCTCAACTCAAAGCACTGCTGTTGCAAAGTGAAGAACCAGTGGATAAATTATCTTCAACGGCATGTCGACTTTGTGATCAGTGGGAAACAATTATCGAAGACAAAAAATTGAATTCTAAACAATTGCTCCTTCATGAGGGGCAGCCATCTCAGTTATATGGGACTCGTGGGCAGTTTAGAAGACATTTAGGGCGACACATGGAGCAATTAGCTTTATTCGCATTACCTTTTAACGAAGATACGATGGAGGACGATAGCTTAAGTGAAGGCGAGTACCACGAAGATTCATCGGCTTCCGTCGCAGAGTCAAAAGACTTTGGTAATAGCGACCTCATTGAGACCGGCTCTCTCCGATTACCCGCGTACAGTGATTTGCCCACTGAAATAGGTACCGAATCTGTGGTTCAAAGTGATTACCCGCCTGATCCTACAACTCGTGACAGTGAGTTGGACAACGGCACCGACGTTGAGAATTCGTCTACATCACCAAATCCCCCTACATCCGTTGGTAGTATATCTTCTACAGGCTCAGTATCACAACAACAGTCAACTAATCCACAGACCGCTATAGTACAGCAATATATGAACGCTCACCCAATGCAAACCCATCAACAGATGGCCGTTATATATAAGCAACTCTACAATAGAGAAATAGCTTCGGGCACACATCCTCAAGGTTTATCGGAATCTTCGAAAAAGAAATTACAAATGTAGGCCCAGAGCATAGTATTTCAAAACCTCAAAACGAAGATGGGAAGGAGTATATAGAATGTATATTGTATAGGAAAATTATTATGGATATCTTCACATTTGATCCAATGCAAGAGTTTGAGTCAAATACAAAATGAGCAGTACTTTGATTAGGTATGCCTCGAGTATCAAACAATAGAGCTGCTGAAAGCACACACTCACCTTCTCAATCAATACCTATTCCTGTCAAAAGACAACAGAATGACCGCTGTCAATACGTAGTTACGCTTCACATTCATTTGAAGCACGTGTCATCGACGACATTGAGTGCATAGATCTGGAGAAAATGTTAAATTCCATCACTGAGGCATCCGATACCGATCTAACTTATACCCACGATTGAGGCAATTTTGCACCTCCTCAAGAATCAGTCCAAAGAGATCGGCCTTTTAGCCGCATTGTGTGAATTCGTAGACTCAAGATATGGATATTACGTAGATGCCTTGACCCTAACTCAAGCGGTAATCACTAAAACTACAAACTACGGGGGATTATCAGAAAGGGATCCTTTCCAAGAACATTCTGGAAATTCAGAAGCTTCAATGTCTCGGGAAGCACAGCAATTTGGATTTGAAAAAAGGGCATCGCATTAATTACAAAGAAACGAAGGGGTTTCGAAAAAGTCCGTCAGTTCCTCTCCTGACCTTAAGTCGTGTACTGACTGAAGCGACTGGAAATGGAATTATGACTTGAATGTTCGAAGGCTTGTCGCACTAATTACAGGGTACGATTCTCATCAAAACAAATTTGAGGCAATTTAGCGTGTAGTGAAGAAAATCTTTCATAGTATTGTTGTGATTGCATAAAAATTGTCTCCGTCTTCCTCAGTGTTGAGAATGGTTTCGAAAGATTTCCTTAAAACACTCAACATTTTTTGTCGTATTTTCCATCTCGGGCTTCCCAAAGCAAACTCCCAGCAAGCACACTTGCACACAGTCCCTCAAAAACCGCGACTTTCCTCCACGGTCCAGCATCAATCCAGAAAATTCCAACAGCAATCGTCCGTCCAACAACTGACAACCACATAGCAAGCCTGTCTCCTCTCTTAGCAGCGACGAGGTAGAGCGAGCTATTATTTATAGCCGTGATCAGTATAGCACCGAGACTTTGATCATCAAGGTTAGGTTAAGAGAATTTCAGTATTCTTACCCTATTGACAGACATGATAGAGCTGAAACATGGATGGCGTGTTTCGAGTCCGTGAGTAACATTTCGGCACTCTTCCTTGCGGCTGTAGAAGATAAAAGAGCGGCGGCTCCATTCAAGATATTGAAACCGCCTTGGACCGCAAAAATAATTGATGATAGAGGAGGCATTTCTTAAGCTTTGATTCCCGCGAACAGATTATTCGGCTAATGTGACGACTTAAATATACCTGGAGTGTGGTATGATGATTTTAAAAGCGATAACTCGTGATCTTTCAGCTCAAATCAAAAAATAACTGTGGCAGGAAATACGCCGATGATGACTGCGGGGTTTGGATCTCAAACCAGAGATTGATTATGTAGTACGATGAATAGAAAATTATGGCCTATTGGAAGGCACGGTGGCTTAATGTTTTCCGTGGGTCGAATCCTTCAGTATATTTTGCTGACTGTAATAATTTCAATTCTGTCCACACCATGCCATTCTCTCTTTGGAATTGCTTCGTAGGGTCCTCGAACTTGGAGAACTTTTCGATCTCCCAAGTTCGTCTAATAAATCGTATTTTTGACATAATAAATGCCGAAGAGATGCTATTATTCAGTTTTATTGTTCCCCTTAATTATTTCCAATCTGACGATAAAGCTAAGCTGGAAATAACTTAGAACCTAAGCTCGGTTAGATGACCCCTGAATGTGGGATTGCCTAAGAAATCAAAAGTCGATAAATTCTACAAACTCTATTGGATCATTCTTATCGTTCTATCTGGTGAGATTTATCAATGCGGTATGTCCAACTGTTGGCCTGCCTCCTTTACTCGTCAGCAGTGACAAGTTGAGGAAAATTTGGATGTCAACGGAGCCAAGCCTGGTAGCCCTTAGAAACGTCAAACGATCCGACGAGAAAAAAAGGCGACGACGTGATGAAGACAAACTTCGAAAAGGATTGAAATTTTTACCATTGATATTTTCTTCCTGTTTCGAGAGTTAATTCCAGCATCGTTCTCCTATAATTACTTCCCGAACCTCTCGCTCAAGGCCCCGAACCTGGATCCTCACTCTGTTTTGGACGGTGCATCAACGGCTCTTCTTAATAATTCTTCTACTCAAACACCAGCAAAGTTGCGGGAAGTGTATTTTATTGCAATCAAAGAAGCTCCGCGTGTTGGACCTCTACTAGTAACGATATCAATCGTGGGCGCCCTGATGTACGACTGGAAAAGCTTGAACACCAAGCACAATCATGGGAGCGATGAGCGCAATAGTGTCAATGAGTTGGACCAATCTGCAGGCGAATAAAAAAGCTATGGAATGGAAGAACGGGCAATATTATCACTGTTCTACCAGTGTCTGTGGTGGTCGCTGGCTTACCGATAGTTGAGTTGAGGAAGGCACTTGCACTTGAACATTGCCACATTCTGAAACTATGTACAGAGTTCTAATAGAATATTGTAATAATCAGAAATGACTTGAAAAGATGAATATCTGTACAAAAGATCATGCAGTATGGTGAAATAAGCCTTAAGTGTACTTTTACTGTCCAAATCATAGGCACTATCTTTGGTGCGATCGTCAGTTATATCCTGATGAGCGCTATAAAAGCCAATCAGCGTGAGATACTACTCTCGATTCAAGGTACTAATGTCTGGGCTAGCCAACTCATACAGTCGTTCAACTCCAATTTGAGTCTTTCCCTTTCGTGCAATTATTGCAAGACTATAACATTTTACGCTAAGGCTATTGCATTTGGCGCACTCTCGAAATATATTTTCGGTGTTGGCCAAGCATATCCGTGAATCGTCCTCGCGCTTCCAGTCGGTCTACTTGTTTCCCTACCCTTCTACCTGCTGCATAAACGCTGGCCCACTCGTGAGTTTGGTTATGTCATTGCTTTAGTCATTTGCTGGTATCTCGGCTATCTCGCCGCTGGCGTCAACTCCTCTGCCATGGTATTTTTCGTCATTGACTTCTTTTTCCAAATCCACATTGTAAAACGCTACCTAAGGTGATTCCTGAGGTATAATTATTTACTTGCGGCAGCTTTCAGTGGAGGAACGGAATTGCTGGCTTTTATCGCAACATTTTCTGTGCAGGGTGCTGGTGGAAAATCGATCCCATTTCGTGCGTATTGGGGGACTAATTACCAAAATGAGGTCTTTTTCTATTGCGCGACGAGCCCGGCTTTGAACACAGAGGGATAGTGAATAGTTGTTGAATTTAGATGTTGAAGAAGAATTCCTGATCTTGTCTCCATTAACAATTATAGTTTTTTTCCCACACATAACAATTTTAGGGTTATGTGACTACGCAATACGGATTACTGACAGCGCGAAAGGACGATCCAAGGAGAATGAATATAAAACCTCGTCGTGCGGCAAGGGTAATAAGTGAAACAAGCTTTACTTCAAGCTGTTCTGCCTGATCTCGGATGTTATCTTCTTCAAAGAACATCCGAACAGTGACACGGACTTTACCGGCACTTACACCCCCTACAACACAGCCCTATAAATGGATGTTTATCCCTGTGACGATCTAGATTTTCTGCGCTAGAAGGCTTCCATAAGCTTAAAGTCCCGTCGTATCAGTATTCGCTTGAGGCATATCGCATCAGGCACGAAATATACCCCCACAAGAAAGCAACTACACAGAAGATTCCAAACTCTATTACAATCTGAGGCTTTCTTCGTGAAAATCACCATTATAAATGGTGTTTGGGTGGGAATATGTCTGGCATAGCCATGCTTGCGGTGAAGTATGCGGCTATCGCAACTTCATTTAACGTTTTGATGCATCTTTAGAAGTTATATCGGGGGTTTCTAGTTTTAATCCTTGCATGTAGGACAAGTGTGGGATTTTCTTGAATCTTCATATATTCTCAGAAGAGAATGCTGATTCCGATTTCTTTACTCTCATTCACTATCTCAGCTCCACAGAAGAAATCACGAAATAAAAGAAAATGAAGACATACAAAGGCAAACCAATTCGCTGGCATGCACTCTTATCATTAATTTTGTCTACAATATCATTTACATTGGGTGTCATCACAATATTCTCAGGTTCGAAGAATGGGATTTTAGAAGATTATTATTTCCTAAGGGCAAGCTGGTCCTACCATATTCATGGACACTCATCTGATGTCGAATAGTTAAAAACAGCAAATCTCGGTCAAAGTTTGGTACAATTTGCAGCAGTCAATTCTACTACAGCGAACACCACAAGCATAATCGACATGTCTGCTCTAAACAGCCGCGATTTATCATCAGATTCGATAGAAAAGAGAGATGCAGCATCCGACTTCGCTACAGCATTATTCGGTAATTTTATCAAGGAAGTTAAGAGCATCGCGAAGAAGATTGAAGCAGGCGATAACGATGGTCTTAACGAAGCCGAGAAGGTGTTAGTCTCGAATATCACAGATACCGTTGGAGTTGCAGATTTCTACAGTTTACATGTAATGAAAATATGTCGAGGTACTATTACAACAGGGGATAAGTGGGCCGTTAATGGCTGCTCAAATTATTCTCAAGCTTTGAAAGGTAAGCTGAAAGTCATAAACTTAATCCTACACGCGAAATGGACACACTGAGCTAATGCATTGAGAAGGCTTGACACAACTCACCTCCTCTACCCCATCTACCTTCCGTGTTGTCAATACTACTCTTACCGTTCCACTCCTGGGCCTTGCTACCACTGCAATGCCATTTACTGCCGGAATGTTGAACATTGGCACTATGGCCATCCTCGCTCTCTATGGTCTAGCCTTGATCGGATCGGGTGCTACAATTTTTCTATCAGCAATCTATATGTTCAAACCCACAGCCCGCATTGTCTACTGCGCTCTCTTCTTTTCCTTCCTTGCGTCTAATTTCACAATGACTGTTACGATGAATCTAACAGCCGTTACCAGCATGGTAAACCAGATGGTCTCTTTGGTAGGGCCTGCTCTAGGTGTCGAAGCTTCTGTTGGGGGTGCATTCCTAGGGAGCTCATGGATAGCCGCCATATTCGCATTAATTTTCAATCAGTATTGGATGATGGTCTGGCTAGTAGAAATCAGAGGATATGGATTCAGAAGAAGGATCAGAACGGATGAGGAGATTGGAGATTGGAAGGGAATTATGAATGAGTTGAAGAGAGATTGGAAGAAGCCTGTACCGGAAGGGCTTACTGCTTCAGAATCTAATGAAAATCTTATGGTGATAGAGAGGGTAGATGAGGTCACTGGTATGTCGACAAAAGATCAGTCATATCGTTTAGGATGACCGAGAATGATCAGACCTTGAGGGTGAAGATCGCAGGAGGAGATTAGAGTTTCACCAGAAGCCAGATATATTCAACCATTGCGGGCCAATAAATATTTAAAAGAAGAATTGAGGGATTGTAAAGGGTGAAAATGGGGCTGCTCTTGGGTAGGGTTTCAAGAATTTATTATATTTTAGAGTAAAAATAACACGAGGACTTCACATAATTTCACTTGCGAGGGATCAGAAAAAATTTGCAATCATCAGTGAATTCATGAGACTTAAAATGAACATTCTTTACTATAGCTCTTAGCTGCATATAAATCACTCTTTTTTTTAGAGGAATATCACACTACAAAATCTTCTATATCCCAAATAGCCCCCTTCGTCAACTTTCCCCTCCGTAATATGACCCTCCTTCGGGATCGACTTTAAATCTAGCTCAAATCTCCCGGGTCTCTCAATTGCGTAATTATCAAACTCAATCGACTTCATCCTTGAGAGCCGACTCCACCTTAGGTTGGCCAGACCTAAGGTTTCTTGGCTCTCTTGGAATTCCGTTAATTCTTCTGATCTCTCCCCTGCTTGCTAGTTCGACAAAATAACCTCCCTCCCCCGCGTAAGTCCCCCTCACCTCCCATGTCAAAACTCTACCAAAACTCCAGCCCCAAACCTCGAAAGCCTGTCGCCAAAAAGAATCCTGAAATATAGGCACCATACAAAATCCCCCCATTAGTACTTTTCGCATACCCTCCCATCTTCAAACATATCGCCTCCATACCTTCCCACGTCCCAAAATTTTTGACCCCCTGGAGATAATGATGACATGGTAGTAAAGAGAACAGACATCCGACAACTAGACCCACAGGGTTAAGTTAATAGATGGATTCGCATAATCCCAAACTCCGGATTATCCTATATGGTATTTCACCACCCCCTACAGTATATTGGTGTAGGAGCTATGCCAAAACAGATCGTCAGAAACGCCGCTGATATGATGTCGACAAGAACCCTGGAATCGAGGAGAGAATAATTTCTTATGCGTATGCAGGAAAGACTGCTATGAGAAGCAATTGGCACTGTATATTAATTTTGAGTTATTCCTGGCGATAGTGATCAATAATTTCGGGGACTTAGAAACCAGGCTGAGTAACGTGAAGTGAATTTTTTTGGGCGGGGGAGAGGTTGGTTTTTTTCGAATGGATTATTTGATGCTGCAATAGTCGCGGTGAAAAGAATATTTTTCTTCTCTAGATGATATGCAATTATCATGGAGTAGGACAATCTTCAGCTGCATCTCCTATTTTTGCAGTCTGGCCACCTGTAGTTCCTAAAATAAGGAAAGATGAAGTCGACGTCAGCCACTACCAATCAATGGGTCCGAAAGGATGGGCATTGCTCTCAACATCTGCATCAATGTCAATGTCCGAGAAATTATTTGGGACGGCGATGACTTCAACAACTTGAGGTATGCTGAGCTTGGTGGGATGGGAAAATTCCTCATCATCCGAATCATCACTGATGTCCTCCGGCACAACCTCAGCTTTTGGGACTGTGCGATTCTCATATTTTCTGAGCACCTTCATATAGTTGGCGATGCGTTTTCTCGAGACGTTCATGTTGCGAAGGAGAAGTTCGCGGTCGAAGGTTGCATGGACTTCGACATCATTCTCCTGCTCCCATTCTTGAAGCTCGAACAATTCCCATGACGTCTTAGCCTTCAGTAATTGTAATTCTGTTGGCTCCATTGTGATTTCGACATTTGAGAGGTCTTCCGGAACTCTGTGCTTTCGATAAAGCTCTGCGTCTTCATCGTCGTCTGTAGATTGAAGACCCTCGTCTTCCTCGGACTCTGTTGGTGTAGTGTCATCGAGAATGATGATCTCGGATTCGTCATTTTCTGACATTTCTGAACCCTCATTTTCTGACATTTCTGAATCCTCATTATCGGAGTCGTCGTAATCATCAGAGTCTTCAGACATATATGGAGAGTCCTCAAGAGGAGGCAAGCCGATGCAGCCATCTAGACTAACATACGGCCCATTATTTGCCTCGGGTGATTCGGGCTGAGAGGTTTCATCTCCTGTACTATTGCTAGATTCTTTGGTAGAATCCGAATCGTTATCTTCAGAGGTCGACTGCTCTACTGGTATTTCTAATTCGTTTGGGAAAGTGAATGAAGTGTCTAGCAGAGAAAATGGATCCTCTGTAACTCCAGACTCCTGCCCCGAAGCATCATTGAAATTGAAGGATGCCCCATGGAAATCACCCTCAAAATCGGTGGAACTCTTTAGGGGAGCCATAGAAGACTCAATAGGGGCTGATGCGATATCCTCCGAGTAATCATGCTGATTTCTCTCATCAGAGGAAAAATTTTCTTCTTCTTCGATTTCATCGAAGGCAGAGCGAGGAATGACCCGTGATGAGGCCTCTTTTTGAGCAGCTGCGTCTTCATCCTGTTGAGCCTCAAGACAACGGTCAAATTCAGCCTCCAATTCATCAAAGCTAGAGCTAGGCATGACCGGTTCTGCTTTCCTAACCTTTCTAGGCCCAAGACAACGATCGATATAGGCATACATATCATCAAAAATGGGGTCAGGAACCGGTGGTGATGCCTTTTCTTTAGCAGCTGCGTCCCTAGCCTTTTTACCCTCAAGATACTGTGCCATTGCGGGCGCAAGAACCTGATCGAAGGCAGAGATACGATATGCTGATGCCTTGAAGTAACTTTTAGTGATCACTGGTCTAGCAAATTTATTGCCGTGATCAATGTGCCATAACGTGGAAGGTTGCTCGTCCTCGTCCTCGTCCTCATCGGCATCTAACATACCACTCTCATAACCCCGATCCCTAGCGTAGAAGGGCTCCTCTTGCAAGACACAATTGTATCCCTTGTATAGGACAGTTGGCTTAGAGGGTCTTTGAGTGACCTTGGACTGCTTTTCATCAGACTCATCTCCGGAAGAATATTCATCACTATCTTCATCTGATGAATCTTGGTCAGATTCACCTTTTTCAGCTCGAAGGACAATTGCTTCTTCCAGAGCTGATCGCAATTGCTCAGCATGGAATGAGTTTTGCATCTCGAGCTGTAATTCGCGCTCGAACTCAATTTCCATGGTGTCTCTGGCTTCCGTTACATCAGAGAGCTCTGTGTTCGGAGTGACATTCATGAATATTTCCTTGTCGTTTTCAGACTTAAAGAAGTCATTAATAACAGACTCCTTTCCTGGATTTCCAGCTTGAAGTCCGGGAAATCCGAGGAATTGTGGCATTCCTCGTTGGGCTTGGCTTGAGGGTCCAACCTTGGGACCAAGACTGACAATATCCTCATTGATATGTGTATCTGTTAGCGCTTCAGCCTCAAGGTTCGATTGTGCTGGAAGAGAACTATTAACTTCAGCCACAGGCTTTGGCTGTTCTGTGACCTCCACTTTCTTTGGCTCTGGCTTTTCTTCCATGTTGCCTTTGGTGCTTTCCATTTTGTCAACAACTGAGGATTTTGGAGCAGGCTCCACTCCATCAGTTTTGTCTCCCTTCTTGATCACTTTTCTCGGGGCGGTAGCTGATGGAATAATACCGGATGATGCAGATCTACCAGCCTCTTTTGTGGGTGTCTTGGTGGTCAATGGCTTTGACGAAGCAGATGTCTTCTTGGATTCGACGTGAGGAGTTGGAACAGCACGACGAAGATTGGGTTGGACCTCTCCAACTGATGATGAGCTAGGTAATGGGATTGAAGAAGGCAATGGCTTGATGACTTCATCCTTGGAAGCAGGAGTAGCACCACGGCGCCTAGGTTGGGCTTTATTGGAAGTGCTCGATAAGTTCGATGATGGGCTCCGAATCGAAGTAGATGGCTGTGCGACATCGACATCAGGAGCAGGAGTAACTTTGCGGCGACTAGGTTGTGCCACTCTAGTTGTTACCATGGTAGATATGGATGTCGATGAAGCAGATTCTTTCTTAACTTCAACTTTGGGAGCTTTGACTTTTTGAGCAGGAGTTAGGCCACGACGACTAGACTTAGTCTTGGTAGGGACTTTATCAAAAGCTGATCGTGGGGGGGTATTTTCAGAAGCTGCTTGTGTGCTCTCGATTGGTTGAGCTGCCACATTTGGTGCTTTAGAAAAAAGATCCTCCATCGAAACATCGGGAAGGTATCGATGTTTCGATTGTTCTATCGTCGATGGAGTGGTTGAATCGCTCTGCGAAGAGACACTTTCTGGCTTAATTTGTGCAGAAGCAGTTTTGAGGACATTTTCCACAGATTTCTCGCCATTTTCGTTTCTTGCCTCAGAAACCGACCTAGGCTGTGTGGAGCCCTTCTTTGGTGCTACTGGCTTCTTTAGTGCTGCTGGCTTCTTGGTAGATTTAGAACCACCAAAACCCAGCAAATTCTTGGTGGGATTATTTCGAACCTTCGTCTCCTTGACAGGGGCGCGCTTTGCAGGAGCAGCAACAGGTTTTTTAGTTGGTCCGGTGACCTTCTGTTTCTTTACAGGACCACTCGTTTGTCCTTCCTCAGAATGCTTCCGCTTGGTGGGAAGATTTTCGAAGTCCATGCCTGCCTTCGTGGTCTTCGCCTTCTTGGCAGGCTTAGCGATTTGTTCTTCAGAATCGCTAGAGTCAGTATCAAAGTACTTGCGCTTGACTGGAGACTGCTCTTTCTCTTCAGGCTTCTTGAGGTCCTGGGACTTTTGAACTCTGGGTGGGAGTTTCTTAATGTCGGGCTTGAACTTGGTGGTGTTCTTAGCCTCATTTGTGTTATCGTTACGACCGAATATCTTTTGGCCTTTGACCGGGGCAGTCTTTCGATTATGGTTACCATGGCTCATGCTGCCATGGTATACAATTTCTTCTGTGTCGCTATCGATCTCTCCGTCCTCTTTTTCTGCCACCTTACGCTGAATCTTGGCGGCAGCAGCGACTTCCTCAGCGGCTTTCTTCTTAGCAACCTCGGACATTGATTTCCCTGGGCGCTTTTTCATGCGTGGAAGAGATGAGATATGGGAAGTGCTCATTTCAGGAGCTTGACTCAAAGAAGTTGCGGTAGAGGATGCGCTAAATTTTCCAGGAGGATTTGCAGCATCGCGGGCCTTCTTCTCGGCAGCTTCAGCGCGTTTTGCCTTGAGCTTTTCAATGCCAGCGTTGATCTTCTGTTGTTTAGTCATGTTGTTGGTTTCTTGAGGAGGCATCGTGAATGGAAACTTATTACTTTGTGAAGTAATGGTAGACGGTATGTGAATGGATTTATTATTACTCAGAGTGTAAAAGGTAGCAAAGGTTGGTTTTTTGTTGTTAACGTAAGATAACTGAAGTGATATCCAAAAGGTATTCTAGTAAGAAGTCTTGGGTTTGGAAGTTTCTTGTAGAATAGGAAGAACAAGATGTTGAGACTTTTTTCAGGGTGGGAATTTGGAAGCTTATATTCAAAACCTGTGTGTCTTGCGAGATTACAAAACATTGGTACGGTTCGAGCTGGCTGTATTGAATATCTCATTTTCACTGCCAAAAACCGTATTCAACCACAAATCATGGCGAGCCTTGATGCCGTACGCAAAGCGATTACCGTTTCAAATGAACTCGAATTACCAATCAGCCTGATTTTTATGTTCACGGTCATTACCGTACTGTAGCAAGAAGAAATCTGATTGTGGTTGGCTCAGGAGCCGTACACATTTTGTTAAGACCAATATCAATGGCCTGCTACTACAGAGAAAACCTATCGTACGGTTGTATTGAAGAAGCTGATAGGCTCACATCAATATTAACTTCTCACATTATAAATCAATCGCAGCATTTTGAAGAGCTGCGATTGATGTTCGGAACTTTCACCGTTACTCTATTCATACAGCCGGCTATCTAACGAGGTTCAAGCCTTGGAGTCATTTGTTCCTTAAGCACCAGTAATAATAGCGGATATCCATACAGCTCCCTAGTTTGCCGCTTGGAAAGTCTTGATTTACATATAAACCTATAGAAAGAATCTATATATATTGATAGCAATGGATCTTCTGTCGCCTTGTTTCTAAGGAAGGACATCCAACTGTTTCACAGCCTTGAGATGAACCTTCTTTCCACTTCACCGTGGCAGTTGTTGAAAGGATCCCAAATTGCTGGAGTGATTATGGGGCAACTGTCTATTTGTGCCTCAGTGCTTCACCTTTAAACATTACATAAGGGCTGAAGATAGCGAGATTATATGCCATCTTGGAATTCTTGGATACAAAAGAGCGACCACGTCTCAGACTCATACAACTAATTGAGGCCACAAGTATTCTTCTGATGCTAAAATCCCTCCTTGATATTATCTTACTTCGCCAATATCAATCTCCATGACTTCTAACTAAATTTGCATCATATAATGTTATTATCCCTCTCTATCCTAACACGATTTGCTCCCCTTTGTGCCTCACCAGATGAACTTCAACTTATTCTCAGACCTAAGTAACTAGATTAGGTAGAAACTTGTTTAAGAACCAAAGAAAGGACTGAAGTTGATCTAGAAAAGCTGGTCGAACCTGACTTGTGTAATCTATCGTATGGTCCGTTTTCGTTTTTCAAAAAGCCTTCTGAGCTTCAAGGGTTCACAACGGAATTTGACAAGTGATTGGGATATTCTTCTAGCAACATTCCACCGCCGGCTGTTCTTTAGCCATTCCCCGCTGGATGAGCTGTGATCAATTTCTCCTACCTTTGCCAATCATAAATTGGGTTCCTCTTACATATGTTCAATACACAGTACCTGGGATGAATAAATATATCCGGAAGTCGAAAATGCAAAATGAGAAACAGTGAGCTGTGTCCAAGGAAATTTGAAAAGGCTTTTCTGTGATTCTTAAGTTTTCATCAAGATAGTCATCCATTCACAGACCACTGGGTCCATAAATATAGTGCGTTCCGTTTCTAAACATATAAAGTGAAATCCACAAATAAAAAATTCACCCTTCTGCATTTGTTTCGACGTGTTTTGAATCAGAAGCGAGAAAAAACAATAGTATGGAAAGATTTTGATATATGAGATCCAAGAGGGGACATCAATATCACCGGGTCACTGGAACTTAACGTAAACAAACAATGGTTCATTGTCAAAGATTGAAGATTGGCGCCCACGATTTCTACCTAAGTTTTCCCGAGCCTCACTAGAATAGGGGAACTATAAGCGCTATGAGATATCTGAGGCGTATCGAAAGGTTATTTCAGTGCTGCAGAACATACTCACCTCCCTAAGGGTGCGAATATCAAGCAGATATTTATACACATTTTTCGTTATTAACGAGACTAACGAGACTAACGAGGTGGCAATTTGAACTAACTATTGCTATTAAATTACGTAAATCATTACTATACAAATTTCTCTATTAATTCAAAATAGCTTACATGGTTGATATATTGATATTCGTTATCATAAAGATTTTTTTCATATTCATCTACTTGACAACTTGAATTGACCATTGATCTATGAAAATCGAATTGACAGATCTGAATTGACTACACATCTTGGTTCGACCGTCAATTCGCAACCCTACGCATCCCCCAAGCATTTCACGAGGTTCATATGAACAATGCAGGTAAAAAACCGTCGAATCCCAATATTTTGATCGAGCGGTAATTTTGTGGTAATTGAACAATATTATCTCCCTTCATAACTATAAATTGAGTGAAATCACATTGGGAATTACATATATTGATTTGAATTCAAAGTCTGTAGGCCTAGGAGATGGAAGTAGCTTCTAGATGTGAGCTTTGCCGAAAGATCAACAAAATTTACTAAACTTTATTTGCACTAGTCACATCTTGTTGTGCTAATGATTCAATGATATATCAATGGAAGTGGCACCTCTTTCTTGTGCTTCAGATTGACAGTGAAACCAAAGCCACCAGAACATTTCAAATTCCTGTACTTCATTCATTGCGGGCCTACGGGTGTTGGAAATCACATGTATGGCACGTGTGTGGAACGTGCACACTACCATAAAACTCCTCCTTCCGAGCTTTCCGCTCTTCAGACTTAATCACTCGTACAATATATACTATTATTATACCTCGTCTCATGTGCAACTTGCTGTCTATTTCTGACAACGGGGTTTCTTTTCGGGCCGGATGTCACATGATGTGGAACAAGTAGATGTCAGAATCAAAGGGTCCAGGAAGTAAAGTAAACGCAACCACCGGTGGTGCATGATATTGAAAAATCTCTGGCTAAAGAATTGAAGATAAAATATAACGAAACAACTATAAACATACTCATTGGCGACAGGCCTGCCTTCAAACTCAACTATATACATTGAATAGCTTTGAGGTACCAACACCCTCCATTCCATCAGTAAAAATGCATCTACAATGCTGCCATAATTGCGTTGTATGCGGGCTTTGGAGAGTAGTTTGCATCGAACAACAATGGGCTGGAGCTTGCACGCCATGAGTCGTTATCACGGAGACCCCAGACGGTAATACCAACACATTTGCTTACGCTCAAACATGCGTTGACGACCTATTCAATAATTAGAGCCACGTCTTACTTCACCCTAAACAGACTCCTCAGGAATTTAAACTCACGTTGACATAATCAGTAGATGCTGCACCAGCGATATCCAATTCTGTGATCGCAACTTCACTGACACCAGAAGCGGCAAGTGCAGTCAAAGCAGCCTTTGAAGCAGCTCCTTGACCAGCTGAAAGATGGGTTTGCGAACCGATTCCATCAATGGGGATTCCTTGAGCGATCCAAGTTTTGACATGTGCGACCATTCCGTTTGTGAGCTTGGCATAGGTTGCTGAATCCAGGCTTCAGGAAATGTTAGCTTTGAATGTAAAGTTTTGAAGGGTAGAAGTACTTGTAATCATTGATGTAGAGCTTTGCGTTTGGGTCAGCTGCTCGGGCAGCCTTGAAGGCGATGGACACATAGCTTTCGCCAAGGACTTTATAGAACACGCTGGATCTCATTGAACCATCTTCGTTGAAGATTTCATTGACGACATCCTTATAATGGTTAGTTATATGCGCAAAATCAAGACAAGATGACATACCCATGCATAGATCTTTCCCTTCCAGCGAGTCATCTCTTGAGTGATGTGATTTTGAAGGACGCTAGTGAGCGTTTCTGCAGAGGTTATAGAGCTAACCCAGCTTGGAAGCTGAGAGTGCCAGCCTGTTGATGTCAGTTCTCACTCTCAAAAACAAATTTTGTGTGACAAACAGAGTGTGTGACCGCGGACAATTTGCGAATTTTCACCCGCCCATTTGACCAAATAATCGCCACCAGCGAAGTTGAAATTATTTTGTGTTCCTATCACCAGTCAGCCATATACTCTTCAAGAAGTATGTGAATATCTATACCCTCAATAGAGTCCCACTTCATGCTGTTCTCTGGTGTCACTTGTCCAAAGTTTGCTTTGATGACAGCCGCATTATTTCCAGATGAAAGAAGGTTTTGATCTGTGGCAAGACCAAAATATTTCTTTCCATGAGAGACAAATTTGGCGTTAAGACCACTTCCGGAGCTGGTGCTGGTTGGGCTTGTTATCTCGGTCTTCAAGGTCGTCGGGGTAACTACTGTCGGTGTGGCTGTTGGAACTACAGATCCAGGAAGGCACTGAGAGTAATCTAAAAAATGAGTGATTGCTATAAATCTTGCTATAAAGCTTAACGTACATGCGCTATAACTATGTTAGCTTCATTCACTAGTTTTTTTAAGATTCAAACTCACTTTGAATATGTGCAAGTGTATCCTGATACACAGCTGGTAGAACCAGTCCAACCATTGCCGCCACCTGAAAGGGTCAATCATGATGTGCTTTTGTTGAGCCGAGTCAACTTACATTGAGCATAGCCTTGACTCTGCGCCAGAGCCAAATTTATGTGACTGAGCATGGCAGCTAAAGTTGCGAGATTCAAAGCTGAAAACATATTGTTGACCTGGTAGAAAGATACGATGAGTGAAGAAATGAACTTGTTTGAATCAGTGATAAGGAAAAATATGAGGGTGAGGGGCTTGATCATATATACTTTTCACTATATCATCGTTTGTTTGTCAGCCAGGATGGGTTAAAGGAGTAATCAAACACAAACATTGGGGAATCCATACTTTCGAAATCATCAGCACTAAGCAAAAGCCGATTGTCCCGTATTTCCGGGTCCTATAGGCTAATATCAAGCGTTATGGTATCCGCCCTATAAATTTAAGACATAAAACTACTCATGATCTTAAGATTAATGTTCTATACTACGTTTCAAGGGGCGGCCCGGCTGCTAAGCACCCCGCAAATGCCAAGATCAATTGAGGATACACTAAGCAAAGAGCCTAAATTGAGAAATGGGGTGCATCCAAGGGGCATGAGAACTGTGCTGTATCACGCTTGGATCAGTTTACATAGATTCATTTCAGAGCTCTTGGCTCAGCTACAACTAAACTGAATCATTCCTCGCTGTCCGGTCTCCCCACCTATATTGTTGGTCACTATAGGGTTCTTTTCACGTAAGGACGCATTTGAAATTAAGCTTGTTTGTTTTTACAGAAAAGTGGCAATTCTGTCTCAAAAAATCCCAATATGGCAACTACTTTTCAAAGACGGTTTCCTCATCGGCAGGGAATCTCGTAGTGGACCGAGTAGTGTGCGATAGATCGTTTCGACCTTGGCAATGTTCTCAATCGGCCCAATCCTTAACCAAATAACCAATTTCGTACAATTTGTGCATTTCTTCGTTTGAATGATTGAAGTATATTGAGAAAATGACCACTGAGTTGCAATTCTACTCCATTTCCTGGGTAGCTTCGTGAAGCTTGCAACGGCAGAGAATATCAGATTTCGCAATGGAGGTGTAAGACAGAAAAAGGAGAAATTACAAATACAATCTCCTTTTGACTTGTATTTGTTATATGCAATGAAAAAAATCTATGAAAATGGTTTGCAATTGCAGTGTTTACTCGAATGAAGAAAGCCGAAACATCGCTGATGTTGACGGAACTTGCGGCCCGCAAGTTGCGGGCCGAGAATCTGGCGATGATCCGCTCCATTAGCTTCCGGTTTTTAGGAATCTTGGTGGTTTAGGTCATTCAATGCGGAGTGAGCAAAATTTAGAAGCTTGCAAAATACTTCTGACAACATCAATCATTCTTATTTGTGACATTGAGAGCCTACAAGCATGAAGGGTTAAAAGAACAATGCCTGTAGACGATAGCTGATCGGCAAACTTTTGCAGGTGTCAAGTATTAAGGTTGATCTAGCACAGAACAAAAATAAGCTTCTCCGTCTCAGCCTATTACATCACGCTAGTGTCATTAATGCGTACGTGCCGATGCTAGAGTAGCACCGTACTGCCAGAAAATTCCCGAAGTGGAAGCTACCAGCGATTTCATGACTCTACGATATCGTGGTCCATTCCCAACATGCAATAAAAAACGCAGCAAGAAGTACAACAAGAATTCTTCACGTAAAAGAAATAGTTTGGACCATATACCTGCTCGCTGGACTATGTGATCAGGATGCAGATACCTAGGTGGCAAAATTCTCTCCCCTTGATAAAGGATATGAAGCATTAGAAACAGCTTCATAACTTTGACATCTCCCACTACTGCACATCCAGATGACAGGTATGAGATGAACGAAACGATAAGAATGTATGGGAGCATAACAGGTAATGGAACCCCCGTCGTTGGAATAAGGTGAAACCGAAATACTGGTTGTCAATTTAAACATCGACGATTAAGGTTAGCGGGGCATGTGTAGCGATTTGGCGGATTGACAAGGTAGGCACATCAACGACTACTGTGCTGTGTACATGGTACCTGGTTCCTAGGTACTTCTATCAAAACGATTTCTTTTTCACATAATATAAACCCACTACCAATGATTGCTTTTGGTATATTGATTATAAGAAATTGAAACACTCGTCGAGTGATTCTTGCTGGGTGAAGCCTGTAGTACATGTCAAAAATCCTAGTGTCTGAAAGCCTTATTAATAAGATTTGAGACGATCGCTTCCACCACAACCCAATTGAATATTGCTAAACAAAGCTACTACTCCTTTAGAGGGGTGGCTGATCTAAGACAGACGTTCAGCTTTTAAGTGCTTTATTGCGTCAATCAAACTAGATTATATATAATAAATTTGAGGTCTGTATTATAAATCAGTTCAACCAGGCACTTTGGCGGAGTGGTTAACGCGATGCCCTGCTACTGTTTTAATCAGAGTCAGGCATTTCCTTCGGGAGCGAGTGTTCGAATCACTCAGGTGTCGTTCGTTTTGGCATTCTTTTTGCCTTTGCGCACTGCATTTTCTAATCCTTCTCATTTTTCGACATCTTTTTCGAACTTTGTCCTATTTTTGCAATCCCTGTTTGTTGTGGATCCGTGGGCTTGATTATTATGTGGGGAGACGGCCCCTTTTAAGATTCGCTTGTTTATACGATATGCGTTAACACAATCTTTGTTCCTAGTCATAGGGGTTGTAGGAATGAACTGCATCCGAATGAACGATCGGTTTCTGTCATAGTTCTAGACTTCTTCGGCAGATAAAGAAAGCCTTGAGATTTTGGGTGAACGCCATCCACGGTAGAACTTTTACGCGCGTGAAAAATTCCGTTCAGTACTGCTATACTATTTCCCATGATCACATGTTCTATATCTTACGAAATGACCATTCTGCACTTACTTACCACTAACTAATTATCCATGTCATTGCTATATATCAAAAAGAAGAGATTTAAAATATTAACATGGTTGAACGGATAAGATGTGCCTACCCCACCAAAGGCTCTCGATTTTCGAGAGATTTGATCATTTCTTGAAGAGATTTTCCAAAAAAAAAAAATTAATTTTTGAAAGCTTTTTGAAAAAGTTTGTAACGTAACTAATGATTAAGATCTATACACATCAATTTACTTTTGTCCCTTCGTACATATGGTACGTTACATAATACAACAGTAAAACCCTTGAAACCAATTAAAACTTCAAGTACTATACTCGACTCAAACCTTGCCAAGCAATCTACTTCCCTTAGTCTGATCCAACCAGCTTTCCCCCCAAATCTAGATTTAACTACCTCACTTAGCTCCCCCTCTTTCCTGCATGCCTCGGCACCATTCAATATTAATTCCCGCTGTCTAGGAAATTCAAATTATTAACTGCCGAAACTTCTAGATTCCCTTTGGCGCTGAGCTCTTTATTTTGTATATTAAAATTCGATAATAAATGGGTCGCGTGCTGAGCTCTTTATGCTTATTCAAAACTTTAAGTTAATGACCAATAATGACCAATAAGTTTTGACATCGTCAGGTTGTACAAAATATAAATTTATATAGAAACTCGCATTGAATATCTTGTTGTCGATGTCATCGAAGATGTCACTACAGGGTGTTGTGTAGTTAGATTCAACGGTAAAACGAGGTTGATGAAACGACACAAATTCCCACTTAGCACTAGCATCGTCATGTGCTAGCACCAAATTAGTTCAATGATATTCTGACTTCTCAAATATGTTTTCTGCGTTCTTTACAATTTGTGTTTTTAGTTGATTAAGATGAATCGACTTTTGCCATTTGTAATTTTTGTGTCTGTATGTGCTCATTACTAGCAACTGTAACTCTTAAAAGAACGTCAGAAATTACATCTAGCTATGAATTCAACGTAGAATGTATCATTATTGTTTTGCAAGCAATACAAAAGCTACCAACTAGCAGATCAAGCCCTCGTAGTAATAGCAGACGCGCATTCGTGGGAAAATTGAAGCCTTTATTGTTGTGAAAAGCCTACTACATCATCATTCTTTTCCAGAATTCTTGAAGTGAAGAAACTTTTAGTCCTATTGATAATCTTGCTTCTCACTGATACGATTTTTCTTCCTTCTTTATCGAATTTGATTGTATCGCAGCAGTATTATGATGCGTATCAATCTCATACTGTAAAAGTCTAGGAGAATCCAACCGTATATAGATTGATTGATTGTTTGAATTTACGTCCACCTTCAGTCTAAGACTATATAGGACGACTAGGCCTTAGGGGCCTAGTGAATAACTTTTTATTTTACA
>PHWZ01000088.1:0-97724 GCA_004379285.1 Botryotinia calthae | reverse complement strand
ATTCGTCCCTTATAGCTAAACCCGACTAAGTCTTCCACTTTACCTATTATAGTAATAATAGTCATTATTATCACTATATGCGATTTTAACCTCCAAGAATTGTGAGGAAAGACCAGAAGACTCTGGTCGAGAAATCTGAGTGCTGCTCACTCAAAAAAGTCATGCATGAAGAGAAACATCGACCGCTAAGAATATTAAACTTTGACGAAGAACAAAAATTTGCTACTCGGTTCATTTACAAAGGTACAAGATATGAACTGAAAGACTTCGTTTATTTCATTTCGAAACCTACTTCTGGTTCAAAGGGACCGCATCCGTACAATATTGGTCAAATAAGGGATATCAGGATCACCAGCTTGAAAGGTCAGCTCGATATTCAGTTGACTGTGGATAATTACGAACGTTATGACGACTACTTTCAGCCTAAAAGACTGGAAGAATTTGAAATGAATATCCCGTTCCCAATCCATGATAATAGAAGATTATTTCGGTGGAACTCTAAATTGGTGAATCCAAAGGATCTTGACGGTCACTGCTTTAAATTTGTGAGGCACATACACCACATTGATGATCTAAACAATTACAAGGACCTCGATGACACATTCTGGGTTCAGGACTATATTCCCTACGACTTGAAAAATGATTCAATTACAGTCGAAGACTTGAAACTATGCCTGAAGAGCATTTGGCGTATTCAAAAGGAAACAAGGAGAGGCTCGAGAGAGAAAGGAAGCAAGAAATGGATAAGATGCATGGGAAAAATTTGAATGCTCTTGTGGGTTCATACAAATTCTTTTTCGACAATGTTGATATACATACTAATCAAGTTACAAGGATATCTTCAGTGGTGCAGGTGGATCAAGCCAAGGCTTGCATGAGAGCGGCGTGATAGGGACTACTTATGCCATCGAGTCTGATACCGCTGCTTGTGAGACGTTTAAAAAGAACTTCCCAGACGCGATCGTATACAATTACGATGCAAATAAGTTTCTAGAACGAGTGATGAATATTAACGCTGGACACGTTGAGGGCATTTCGTATGATACCGCTGGGAACGTAATGTCGAAGATGCCCGCAAAAGGCGATATCGATATGATTGTAGGAGGACCTCCTTGCCAAGAATGGAGTAGAGCAAACCGACAGAATAACCCTAACAAGATACTGAAGAAACCTATCTGTCCTATGAGAGAAGCAATCGCCACACTCCTCTCCTACGTGGAGTTTTACAGACCCGAATATTTCTTATTGGAAAATGTTCCCGGCATAAAACACCACCCGGTAGATTCCTATATCTAGATTATATTTACATTTTCAATCTTACTAACAATAATGATAGCTCAACGGCAATGATATTCCGAATTATCCCTCTGACGGAGGTCCTTTGAAAAACGGTGCAATGAAGTATATACTTCAAGAATTCTTCAGAGTAGAATGTGACTAACAGAAAATACAGGTTCATTTTCCGAGTTTTAACGTCTTTGGGATACCAATGTCAACACGCAATCCTGCAAGCAGGTGCTTATGGTGTACCTTCGTCTAGAACACGCGTGATGATTTGGGCCTGTCTACCAGGGAACAAGCTCCCGAAATATCCTGAGCCGACAAATGTCTTTAAGTCTGTCCCCAGAAATCCTCCTTACCTGAGGAGATCAGCTCCACATCGGCCAATCAATATAGGAGACTGCATTTCAGACCTGAGTCTAATTGAAGTGGAGAATCCCCACGAAGAAATAAATCACTCGACTTCGAAGAATAAAAAAAAAGTCGGTTTAGGAAAGCAAATCTATGCTTCCACACTTAGATCTGAGTATCAGAGACGCGTGCAGAATTCTGATTCTTGTCAGCCTCTGCATAACCATGTGACAGGCAGAATTTCAGTAAGGCAGAATTTCAGTAAGACAGAATGAGCGAGTGCGTACCGTTCCACTCGAAGCTGGTGCCGACTACAGAAGAATGGACGAGAAACTGATGACTAAGGCAATGGGAGAAGTGTTAGAGAAAATGCGGAAAAATAAAAATTATCGGAACAAAAAGTTGGAGGGGAGATACGGAAGACTGTCCGTCGATGAGCTCTTCAAAATATTTACTACAACTCGTGACAAGTGGGTACGTTCTCTGCAGTCTCTTCCAACAAATGACGAAAATTTAAAATACTGACGAGAATTATACCAGACGCTCCATCCATACTTACCACGACTGTTTACAATAAGAGAACTGGCTAGAGGTATGGGCTTTCCAGATAGCTTCGTATGGGATATGGTAATCACAAAACTGCCTGATGTTCTTAAACAAATAGGCAATGCTGTGCCACCCCCATTTGCAAGAGCACTCGGAAATGAACTGCGGAAAGTTTTACAAGAATTAGAATATACCAGCAGAGAGAGCAAAGATGACGAAGAAATGGTTGATCAAGATGAGATTTCAACTAACGACCAAGCCAACCAGAACATGGACATAATTGAGGAGATATTTGCTATGAGTGAGACGGATTCTGATGAAGAGATTGACGACATAACAATCGCACAGCTCGAAAGGCAATTCAACCAAAGCACAGACAATCAAACAGACGCTGGAAGCGAGGACGACGACGAGAAAAATGCAGACGCAGATGATGAAGTGACGGATGAAAGTGACGTAGATATTGATGGAGACATGGAAGATCGAGAGGATGAAAATGATCTTGAATCCGAGGACGATAACGAGAATAATTGGAGCACAGATGAGGAAATGTTGAACGACAGTGAAGTGGACGCTGATGAAGACATAGAAGGCCAAGTGGGCCAAGTGGGCCAAGACATTCTTAAATTTGAGGAAGAGATTGAGCGAAATCTAGATACAGATGAGAGAATGTCAGAAGGAAGTGACATCGATGCTGACGAAGACATGAAGGATCGAGACGATCTAGAATCCTCCGCGGACGAAGACGACATAAATAGGATTATAGGCTCGGAAGAAAAATATGGGGCCAACACGAGAATGCAGATGGAGGAAGGAATCGGTACGGGAGGAAGCAGGAATGACGCAATTGTGATTGACGATTCGGAATGATGGTTTGATGCTGAATTTTCAAAAGTACAAAGGGATATTTTGCGATACTTCGCGACATTTTTAATCGGGTATCTTAATTTCATTTGTAACAACATAGATCTCTTGAATATATTTAGACAAAATTGAATCTCTAGATATTTTTTTTATAGAAAAATCATCGTGCCAGATATTGTGAAAGGGATCGATATGCGCCCATATTTCTCACTCTCAATTTTCAGACGTCGTACTTTAACTTTTCATCGCCGACTGGCATATACGTCTCGAACCACATTACTGCTTGAAAGAAGGCAGCTCGCTTTGCGTAAATTTCGTCTCTAGTCATTCGACCTTTGCTTGGCAATCTAACAGCAAACGCGTATTCTACACCCGAGAACAAGTTCATTTGCCAGGGAACTTTTGGTTGCAACTTGCCCGACTTGATAGCATCTTTTTCTGCGCTGGTTGACTTAACCATTTCGATGAGTGCCTTCTCTTGTTCGTGGCGAGTTCGTACGTCGACTGATCGATCGTCCCATGCCTGAGCAAGAGATAGTGGTACTTGAACTACAATCACCCACGGAAATTAGGAATTGTGTAGATGAGAGAGAGCTGGAAGCTGCAGGAATGTATGAAATAGATATTCTTACGCCTTCCATATGCTGATGTTTGCAGACGTCCAGGATGGGCAATGAAAGCAGCTTCGATACGGCAGGGATCCTCTTGGATTAAATTCATGACTAGAGAAGTTAGCGTGTGTCTTGGAACTGATCTAGGTATCACTGAAGAATAGAACTGACGTGGGAGGGCACCACCACTGTATCCAACTCCACCAATATGGGTACAATTTCGATTCTTGCGAAGGTAATCCAAGGCGTTCTTTATCATGAAGGCTCGTTTTTTCTCACTTGGCTCGCTATCAGGATCTCTGGTCTCCCATGGGCCGGAATCTACTGACAGAATCAGCTCTTGTCAGTCAAAAAGATGCATTTTACTCATAACCTTCTATCTTTTGATTTGTCTTTTGATGCTTGCCCCAATAGTTAATAACTACAGTGATATAACCGGCCTAAAGCCTGTTAGATACTTTGAGCAAAACAGAACATTAGAGTATACCCTGGCAAATTCATCTGCACTTTTTTTATTGTTAGAATTGTGTCTCTCTATCAAATTAAGTGTACACGGAAACTCACAGAGCGCGATTGCTCGGAGCTATACCCGAGCTATTAGAAAAATAAATGAGGCCTTGATTTCTCTTGACTTTGTCGGAGGTAGGCTCCGCAATATACACGACATCGCCTTTAAGTACAGCATCTTCAGATCTTGGTCTCACACTTCAGAAAGCGTTAGTTGATGTCGGTGGAATGAGGCTTGCGATGTAGACTAAGAGTTCCTACATTTCAGCATTACCTATAAAAACGTCTGCGGTTCCAAGAATTATGTTTGCCGAATTTCTGCGAAGCTCGGTAACCCTTGACGATAGACGACTAGAAATCCGATCCCAGAACGGGGAAGCAATGCTCCAGGCTGAGTATACTGCTACCACCACTATAATCCATAAAAAAATTCTTCGGATGCCGGATTGATCCTCAGTATACTCACCAGCCCCCAAAAAAGGCTCTTCATAAAGCTCTAAGTCGCTCATAATTATGACCAATTGATATATCAGCTATACAATCTTAAAGAAAACAAAGCTATATGTATATTGGCAAAAGCTTGTATCGTTCGTCGTCTGGATCATCAACACAATTCAGAAAGGAGACAGGGATAGAAGCATAGTCGGTAAGAGAACACATAGTGTATAAAATGAGCTACAATTTACTAGACAATAGAATTCAAATGATTAAGAAATAAGGAACAAGGAATCAAAGTATTCCGTTTTCGTCAAACGAAGCTTGCATGCCTTGATATTAAGGACTGAGAACATGAAATACCGCTAGTCCAGAAAGAGCATAACCCTTCAGACACGTGATGAGAAAAAACTGTCTTCAACAAAGCCCAAGTGGTTAGAGATAATTCGTTGCGAAATAACTCAGAAGTGAAACGCATCGGTAAGATATGATTCCTTGATATATCGAAGAGATCTAGAAGGGTTATCTTGTAAGCTCTAGGTATTACCATTGCTTCTCGCACGGGACACGATGTATTTGAGGTTACCGTAGCCTTTGATTTTTAAATGTGTTAAATTTAGCGAACACCTTTATCTCAAATCAATCCACGTAACCACCCAATTTTGATACGTGTGAACGAATTTATCAGAGGTTCGTTACTAATGATCGACCCGGAATACCGCGATAAAACTAGATGGCGGTAGAGAATGTAACATATATTCGAGGGGCGGGGTCTCGAATAGTGGGAAACCAGGAGCAAGTTATAAGATCACCTGAGCAAGATGATCTCAAGCAGCTTACCGCCCAATTCGCAGACAAGCTCCCCAAATCTGTTCCAGCAATCAAGGATTCAAAACAACTACGAACGCCTTCACCAAGCCCGCCTCCACTGTCTTCATCACCATCTCAGGTGTCTGTGAATGAGTCGCGGCCTAGGAATGCAGATGAAACCCCACTTGTGCAAACTGGCAATAACAGTTCTGGGGTCTTCCATAAATTGGGGAAGCTTCCTTCTTTTGCCGAGCATAATGGAACGGATGAATTGACCTCAACGCCTCCCGTATCGAAATTTCCACCGCCTTCCGATCAATTGGATGACATCGCAGAGGGAAAAGTTGAGAATCACCGGAAATTGTCCTTGAAGGATTCTGGGGAAGAAAAGGTTCTTAAACTTTCAGCTGCTGAAATGACGGAATTAGCGTCGGCTCCTGAGTCCTTACCAGTGATTTCGCCCAGCAAGTTATTGACTCCCGATGCAAGCCAAGGCAATGCCGAAGATCACGGGCGTAAAAGATCCGGTTCTGACGTATCACGCATGGAGCTCGACGACCGACCATCTGAATGGACAGACCATCGCAATATTGTCACACCGGAATCTGTTAAATTCTCCGCAGACATTAACGGTGAGCACCGAGGCTATCAAGAGATAACCCAGGCCAATTCTAGCACCAGAAGGCCCACGATTCTACCCTCTTCCCGAGCCTTTAGTGCTCAACCGCCAATAACCCAATGGCCATCATACTCCAAACCAAGTGCCGTTCCGGCATCTCCAAAGAAAAAACCATTTCATATTGGTCGCGGCTCTGAACCATTAAACCTTAACCTCGAAGGGTTAGCATCCCCCATCGTGACTAATGGGGCAAGCAAATCCTCCCAATTGCCAGACATACCACCGCCATCGCCAATACCCCAATCAATTCCTCTGCCCCCGATGTCAATTCCTACTTATTTACAGCTTGAGCTTTCCGCTGCAAGACCATCACCTTTGTACATATATCGCTCAGCTTCGACAGAATTTCCTTATGAATCATCAAGAGTTAAATTTGAGCGTTTATTGAATTTTTTGTTATTACCGCCACAACTTGAACAAGTCCTATATTTTGGGTCTTTCGCGTGTCTTGACGCCTGGCTTTATACCTTTACCATATTACCATTGCGATTTTTCAAAGCTTTAGGCATTCTTATTTCATGGTGGGGACATGTTCTAGCCAAGGAATGCCGCTTCATTGGTGGTTTTATCTATCATGGTACAAGCCGGATGTGGCATCGACGGAATGAACGTCGCAGTACCGAATCTCTTTCGCCCACGAGGAGTATGTCACGTCCTAGTAGACCTTCAGTGTCAACAACAACCTCATTCCAGTCACAAGCTGGAAGGCCGTCCGAAACTTTCAGACGTACTGGTACTACTGAAACTACCCCCAGACTGAATGGTGAGCGTAGATCAAGACAAGGTTGGACCCGTTGACATCGACGTATGAAATCTCAACCTTCCTCACTATCTTCATACAACAAAGCAGATCTCTTGCAAGGGGCTGTTATAATTTTCAGTTCATTCTTCTTAATGAAGTTAGACGCAAGCAGGATGTACCATAGTATTAGAGCGCAGTCAGCAATTAGACTGTATGTTATATATAATCTTTTAGAGGTATGTCAACTCGTCAAACCTGATAAACATGGCAACTCATTCCTTTGTAGGTCTTTGATCGCCTTGCGGCAGCGCTAGGCCAGGATATTTTTGAATGCTTATTTTCCGATGAAACGTTAGAACGGAATAGTGATGGTAGAAGTAAAGTATTGCGACCTCTTGGCATGTTTATACTTGCTCTCATATACAATGTTGTTCATGCAGCAGCATTGTTCACCCAGGTCGTCACCTTGAATGTTGCTGTAAACTCATACTCCAATGCTCTTATCACTCTATTGTTATCGAATCAATTTGTGGAAGTCAAAGGGACTGTGTTCAAGAAGTTTGAAAAGGACAATCTTTTCCAGCTCACATGTGCCGATGTTGTGGAAAGATTTCAGCTGTGGCTTATGCTCATGATTATAGCATTGCGAAATATTGTTGAGATGGGTGGCTTCAGCAGTATGGCATCATCGGCATCAGAAGCAACTAGTCCTTTACGTACAAGCTCAATGCTTCCAAACAGTTTTACTATCCTTCCAGGATGGTCAGGCGAAGTTCTTTCCCCATTTTTCATAGTGATAGGCAGTGAGATGTTGGTAGATTGGATCAAACATGCATATATCAGCAAGTTCAATGGTGTCAAACCAGCAATCTATCAACGATTCCTCGATGTTCTGGCCAAGGATTATTATACAAATGTATGTATTCAGTCCTAAATTGCTTATTTTTTTTTTGGCTAACTGTTCTAGGCTTTTGTCAACCAAAACCTAATTAAGCGTCTTGGTCTTCCAGTAATACCACTCTCTTGCCTTTTTATCCGGGCTGCATTTCAAACATATCACATGTTTCTTGCCACTCATCTTCCTCCCCCGCTGACATCAACGGCAACATCCTTATCCGTCGAATCATCTCCAGCAACAACAGCAGCTCTGGAACATTTTGATACCATCGTCCGCAAAGCCCTCGGTCGCTCAACGTTCGGCTTACCAAACCCGGACTCGATTACACCATGGTATCTACCAAGCACTGATGATGTTATTGCATCTTTAACCATGATTGTCTTCTTCCTCGGTGCATTCTTTGTTCTTCTCGCCTGCAAACTTGTTCTCGGAATGCTCTTACTAAAGTTTGCACGTAATCGTTACTCTACCATGAAAATGCGTGAACATCGAAGCTATGAGACTGGCGGAAAGAGGGTAGGTGGTTGGGGTATGGTGGAAGTCGACGATGATAAGAAAAGATGGATCTATGATGACGACCCAGAAACATTAAAGAAGTTGAGAGAGAAGGAGAGGCTGGCGAGAGACAAGGAGAAGGTAGGGGCCGTACATGATTTTTCCAAAATCAGTAGATATGAGATGGCGGCGAAGAGAATATGGTAGAATTAGAAGCATACTGCTTTTATACAGAATGAGAATACCAAGAAAACTATCCCTTCTGGCAATCAGATAACACATTTTGCCGAGTGTGTGGTAACACCAGCCTCCACATCAGTTGTCTATCCAATGAATCTTTCATGAAATGTTTGATTTTGCTTCTTGTGTTTCCTTCCCATTATGCACCCATAGGAAAAAATTAAAGCTAATTACTACTCTAATGTTACATCTTTCAGCCCTGGGATAAAACTCAGACTGTGTCAATCGGGCAACTATCTTGCATACTGCATGCTGGATATGAAATCGATTTCATTTCTTTCGAGACTTACCCATTAGTAAAATAGCGGCGCCTATGTCCCTACATGAACCACAGAAATGATTCCCGCAAAATATTAGCCAGGTCCTTTGATGTCAATAACTATATATGTTCGACACCTGACAGCACAATTTCGGATGCTTTCAAGCACGCATTTTGTTCAATAATGCCTACATTCCTACATCCATCAGCAAAACTCACGCAACTAGGTATTTCCTTCTCAATGGAGGTAGGTAACTTCCCGTAGGCGTCTTTCTCTCGCAAAAATCACCTGGTTTATATTTTCGCAAACACTCTTGAACCTCTTCACGAAAGGAAAGTGGAGAAAGACGTAAATTCTAGATGTAGAACACTAAATTAAAGAAAACAGAAGCACAGAAAATGAATGTGGCCGAGGGGTTCTTGAAGAAGACAAAGATCTCGATTGCTGAATTTCGAAAAATTTCATGGTAGATTTTCAGGGTTTCACATACTGTGTAGGTGGATCCTCTAGCCACCAATGCCGTCGGCAACCGGCGCGGGACAACTTGTAGAGTGGAACATAGTGTAGCATGCTTCTTTTCAAGCATGCGGAGTACCACTGCCCCTAATGAAGTTAATCTCAAATGTGGGCCATGCCCAGCACACCCTTTGCAGCGAGCTACAGAAGATGGACAGAACATGATAAAAAATCGCCAAACGCACTGATAAGTGATATCCTGCTCTTTTCTACCCCTTGCTACACAAAACCTCTGTCAAATCCACTACTCCCCGCTGTGTACAGACATAAGCTACCATGAGAACGAAAGCACTTGTCGTCAACAGTCCCGGCGGTGAGTTTGTTTATCGCGATGTGGAAGTCAACGACGACATTTGTGATACCGAGGTACTTGTCCAAATCGTAGCAACTGGAATTTGTCATACCGATATCAATTTTAGTCAACATGATATTGAGGGAATGTTTCCAGCTATTTTGGGACATGAAGGTCAGTAATGCATAAACACAAGTCTGCTATCACATGATAGACTGATATGTATCACAGGAGCTGGGATAATCTCCAAGGCGGGATCAAAAGTCACCAACCTTGAAGTCGGGGATTATGTCATTCTCAGTTACACAAGTTGTGGAGAGTGCAAGTATTGTATGAGAAAGCAGACGAGCTTTTGTGGTGATTGGGAGCTCGATAATTTCGGAATAGGTAGAGGTGAGGATGGGAGTAAAGCTTATGAAATCCCATCTGATGAAGAAGGGGGCGGGACGGAAATCACAAGTCACTTTTTCGGCCAGAGTAGTGAGTATTGATCGAATTTGCCTTACTCTAACAAAACTAAATTAATTTTCAACAGGTTTCTCTAACTTTGCGGTGGCTAATGCCAGATGTTGTATTAGAGTTGGAGGGCCTGGAAGTGATGTGGACCTTTCGTCACTCGCACCACTAGGTTGTGGTATAATGACGGGTGCTGGTGGTAAGTTTCTCTGATCGGGGCAGCCTTTTCTCCAGAGTAAATAGTACTAAGAAGAGAATTTAGCAATTCTCAACGTTCTCAAACCATCCTCAGACGATATTGTTTGCATTATCGGAGCAGGTGCCGTTGGGTTGTCGGCTATCATGGCGCTTAATCTTCTAGAAAAAAAGCCTAGACAGGTCATTGCAATTGATATGCTGGAGGAAAGATTAAAATTAGCTAAAACATATGGAGCAACACATGTCATCAAGCCAACCAAAGAAAGAAGCTTGCAAAGTACCTTGAAACGAATAACGAATTTCGAGGGGATTGATATTTCGATCGACACCACTGGTAAACCAGAAGTTGTTGCAGACTTGTTGGAGGCAACAGCAAAACTGGGAACAGTATGCAGTTTAGGGGTTGGAAAGGTATGTGTCTCTTACTGACGTTCAATTACTCCCGACATGTCTGATTGAATGTATAGCTTGATGCCGATGTGTCGATAAACATGTTTAATGCGGTCAACACTGGGCGAAAATACATAGGCTGCTGTATGGGAAATTCATACCCACCTGAATTCCTTCCAAAACTTATCCAGGGCTGGAAAGATGGCAAATTTCCGTTCACGGATTTAATTACGAAGTATGATGCCAAAGATATGGAGAAGGCTAAAGCAGATGTCTTGAGCGGAGAGGCTGTGAAAGCAGTCCTTATCTGGGAATCTTCCAATGAGTAAATAAGGCGATACTGGAATCATGTTTGGCCATGACTTAAATCTTATTTGAAGGTACTAAAATGTTATGTACAAGAGTGCTTCTTAATAGAAATTATAAACTGATATATCAGTAATAGTAGCCTTGTGAATAGAGCTCAAGATTGCCCACACCATTGAATAGCTTCTACAAATCCATTCCCACTACAACCTATTAAGTCTGCATCTGTTGCAAACTCTTAGTTCACATTGACGACATGCAAAAATGAATAGTTCCAGAGTATTATGGCAACCCTCACATTGATGAGATCCTCGTATTTTGCGCCATCCGTTGTGCTCACACGCATGATTCTCTCGAAGACCCTCCGCAGCTACGGCAATTTGAGCTTCAATTGCAGATCCTTGTCCGATGGTTTGATAGGGACGCTCGAGTAGTTGCTGACCAGGTCTGCGGCTGACAATCTCGGTGGCACGAGCAATCAAACGGTCTTCGTGCCATTGTGGACAACTACAGGTCTTCCATCTCAGCCCACAGGTGTAACAAAACGTGGCCCCGCATCGACATCTATAATATCAAATATCAGCGTGTGCTTAAGGCTTGAAGGATAGGTGTAGTAATAGACTTACTTCATGTGGTTGCATCCAACTTCAAGCTCCACCATACCCCAGCAGGAAAAACATCTTTGCCAGCCCCTGTTCCTAGCAAGATCCAAAACCTCCTGCAACGCGGTATCATTTGAGCAATCTCCAATATGAGCTTCCAACTTACACAAGGTGTGCGTTTGTGTGCCGCAGTCTTCACAGGTAGCTACGTTATTGACGATTTTGGACGGTGGAATGAAAGCTGAGCAAGACTTGACGTAGCAATAAGTTCTGTTTGGTGATTCAAATTCGATTCTCTTCTTGTCAAAGGCGCGCACAATATCACTTGTGAGAAAAAGACGGACACTAGCGACAGTAATTGGTTCGTTACAGCAGCGGGGTGGGAAGAGTGATTCTTCGCTCATCGATAAGTGAAAGAGCTGCTCAAGGCAGGTGCGACAATATTCGTGGCGGCATGAACCAGGAACTCGGGCTGCATCGCAGAAGCTGATCTCATCACGACAGATGACGCATATACTCTTGGAGGGTATAGATCGAGAGATTGCCCAATTAGAGGACTCTGCAATTGAGCCAGTTACAAAACTGCAATCTGTTTCATCTAACTCTGCTGCTTTGCTGTCTTTTGAGTCGGCGCCAGATATATACAATATTTGAAGTTTTTGCAAGACCTCCTCGTTCAAGACCTGTGTATTTGGTGTAGCTGGTGGAGAAATCTCTGGGATAATAGCTGGTGCTGAAGGACCTCGGTATAGTTGTAAAGCCATGGAATGATCTCTTACAAGAACGTCATCGCGTGATACCGCTTCAGTCAAAACTGCACCATCAGTTTGAACGGCCAATGCAATACTTCTCGTCATGCGTTTATCCGACAAGAATAAAGCAGCGCTTTCTAATTCCTCTTTCTGAATTCTGAATGCAACCGAGATATCGGATACGTCGTCAACTCGACCTTTTCCCTTGGAAGTTGAATAACTGATGTCATCGAGCTGAAGCTGAACGATCAACTTTGCCGTCTCATCGTCGATATCTGCAAAGAAATGGTTACTAGCAAGTATGTAATCCATGTTGGCTATCTGTACGCTCAGCAATAAGATGTAGACAAGAAATGTTTGTGTTTGAGAATTGATAGGTATGAAACGAAATGTACAATGAAATAAAAAATTGTGGGTGAGAAGATTTACTGGCAAACACACTAAGCGACCAACTGCACCTGCAGCATTGCCTGTAGTGAATATATACAAAGTCTCCAACCAGCTTCAAACTTCTAACCCTTCAGCCATTCTTAGTTTAATCGTCGCTGATCCCGACGAGTGGAGCGACTCTTACAGCAAACTACTATGAAGGTCTGTGCGTGAGGGGGTAATGCCTCCAACCTTTGACATCTAAAAGCCATGTCTTATGTTTCACTTCCACCCACAAGGGTTTTCTTTCCCTGAAAGAACACATGCGAGGAAGCGATTACCTATTTCATACTTTTTCTTAGGGTATAGATACATCGATATTCACTTTCACGTCGCCATCCTCTCACAACTTTTAACCTAGACTAGCCGTTGCTCGTCTGATCAAAACCAGAGTAAGAGGTTGATTCGCCAGGTAGCTAATTAAACGCACGATGGAGAAGAATAGAGATCGCATCTCAGTGTTGAAACCACCGAAAGTAGGATGAGAGCTGAAGGGCATTCCGAGATTTCCTCGTCTCTTTAGAGACTCAAACAGCAGTGGTTGCAACGGGTGGCTCGGGCGGTACGGCTGTCTACAGGTACCCCTGGGAATAGGTAGTAATATGGATGAAAAAAGCTATCTCTATCAATCAACAATTGGCTATGGGCAGTGAAGCTTTATTTCTGTAGGTTGAGTAGTTAAAGTGCGTGTAGTATGGGATGGCTTATCAGTAAGTTTCATTATATCTGGATTTGTTTGATTTTTGCATACAAAATATATACGAATTGCGAACACGATTTATCTGTTTTTTATAACTATTCAATATAGATAGATATCTGCAGGCACCCGTAGAAATTTACAGATATAACCAGAGGGTTTACTCATAACAAACGAGTATCAGGGCCCCGTTAATAATAGCTTCGGGACAGGGATTGGAAAATTGACGCGAAACCCACCCGTTGCGACCACTGGTTGGAGGTGGCTGTTGTTTCTGATAATTGTTGATATTAAAATAGTATACCTTCAATACTGAGTACTAGTAGTTGAATAGTCATAATACGAAACTTTCCCTAAAAGTTCCTGCACTCAGAAAACAAGAATATATATTCGCGCATGGAAATCACGCACAATATTCGACCAGACCAGATTTCTTGCACTCGAAAACACCCTGCTCTACAGCTCCAAGTGATTGCCCCGTCATATTCTTCTCTATCCTCATACACTTGGCTTACCATTCACTTTCTCTCCACGATTTTCCATCTTGTTACCATTTCCCCCCTTAGCCTCCCCATAAAATGCGGTCGGCTGCGGTCTACTTGGAAGACTACTACAAGATTGGATGATGTCATAACCTTTGAGACCTAGCTTATCTTTTGCCAAGATCTTGTGTGCGATTGACTGTAACAGCGTCACATATCAATCATTCTTTAGAAGATGGGGACAAGTAGCTGTGAAATTATTGTCGAACAACAAGGGATTAAAGGTACAGGGTTAATATATTATTCAATTATTTATGCAGGGGAAGGGTACAGAAAAATGTGGATTCGAGGGAATGAAAGGAGTATCAGTTTGGTTTGCAATCTCGATGAATGAATGATCTTGTCATAGAGTAAGGGCTTAAAAATTATAGACTATTCAATCTGATAGATTATATATCTTGAGTGTAAATCGTATGTTAAGACAGGGGACTCGTGTATGCACAGTTATTCAAACAGCTGAGGATTCCAACACAACTCTTGAAAAGAAGAAGCAGGTGACGGGTGTCAATGAGAGTATATGAATATCTTCAAATTGAAAATATGTAGATTACAGATAGCTGCTAGAGTGATACGCCGCGAAGATCATTCAACAGTCAAGACTCAAGACCCGAAAGTCCTCTCCCTAAGTATCGATCCCACAAAGAAAGCATCGCCTAAAACCCCCCGGCATCAACAATTCCCCATCCCAACCTCGTCTTCTCCTCCACCTCACCTTGCAAATTAACCTCCCTTCCTCTACTCCTATCCTTCCAATCCACATACCCAATCGCATCATCCGTTGCCCTCCATTCCTCCCAGCCCTGTTCAATCCTCCCCACCAGCTGAGCCGTCGTAGGTCTATCGCTACTTCTCACCTTCAGCATCGCCGCCACCAAATTTTTCAGTCCACTCGTAAATGGTTTATCGCTCATTCTTGACATTGCCCATTGATATTCAAATTGTTGGGGTGGTGGAATCCCCGTCATCATCGTGAAGACTGTCGCGCCTAGCGCCCAAATCTCCGAGGCTGGTCCCCAGGTTTCGGTTCCGGCTAATTGTTCCTGTATCGGAATTAGTAAAGATATATTGATCAAAATCGCAAAGAAAAAACGTACAGGAGCTTGAAAATACCAGCTCAATCCCTCTTTCTTCACACTCTTTGCCACGTTCCCGCCCGGAAACCCCGTCACAACCGCCTTCCCAAACCCGCCCAACTTACACTGCCCATACGTTGCTCCACCACCGGTTCTCTTAAACCAGATTTGTTTCGGACTAACATCTCTTATCAAAATAGGTTGCCAATCATCATCATGTTTTTGCCAATCGTCTTTTGTATTCGTCTGTTTCACACCCGTGTGCAACCACAAAAGAGCCTTATTAATATTGGATAAAACATGCCAGCACAAACTTTCAGGCAGAGAAAAGCGATTCGGATTTGGAGTAGCATGGGCGCGCCAAGCTGCCATGTCGGTAAACTTGGGGTAATTTTCTGGGGCCGGAAGGATGAGGTCAAGTGAGCCTTGATTCATATCTTCGTAGACAGCTATATTGGCGGTTATACCAGCATGTTTTGTAGAACATGCAAGGGAGTCTGTGTGAATTATATCAACAAGACCGACAATGTTCGGGTGGTTCAGAATGCGGGAGAGCGGGACACCAGCTGTAGGAAGGATGGCGGAGGCGAGACTTATTTTCCATTCTGGATTTCTTTCGGATGAGACCTTTTTGTCGGGGATGGGGAACCCGAGAAAAGATTCATTGTCTTTGATCCTGATTAGTTGAACGCTCTTTGTATTTTCGCGAACTTCTAAGGGATTGCGAAGGACGTATTTAGGTTGGATGGGAGTGGAATGAACGTTGTTGGCTGCCATTATGTTGACTCGGGTCTTGAAATAGTAATGCAATTTTTTGAAGCTGAATGTTTGAGCTTCTTGACGGACTTAATAAAGCTACTCCAAAATACAAAGGAATGTAGCGAGCTATGCAAACTTTTGAATTTAACTGGTACGTTCTAGTACCAGGTCATCCCACAGACAAAGGACCGGACAGAGCACAAAGAAAGAAATGTTCATTTGCGAACAATTGTTTGAATTGAATAAAGTAATATCACACTCTTAGTAATTGAAATCTTCGTAACTGAGATTTTTGCCCTGAAGCCACTCTACCAAGGTATTACGCAGGCTAGTTCCTGTACATAAGTACCATCGACTAGCAGAGTCCTCGCAAAAATCACTCTTTTCAATTCTTCTTTCTTTCAACGTAGCGCCGGACTCCCTTAGTGTTTTGACGGAAATTGATTCATTCATATCATCACAGCCTCCCATTTCACCCGTAATGAACAATGTTGCATGAGAACTAAGATTGGGATACCTTTCGAAAGTATCCAAAACCAGTCCCAGGTCAGCTAAACGAACAGTCCAATAAAGTTGCAATCGTGATAAATCCAATTCGGAAATTTGAGCGATGAGTGGTGTGATTCCGACACCGCCAGCAACAAAGGAAACTTTTTCTTCAGAGCCTTGGTCGATGAAGAATTCTCCCCCAAACCCATTGAGTGGCACTTCTAACTCTGATCTGATGTTATGGCGAAAGAGGAAATCAGTGACAATTCCAACCTTGCGAATTGTAATCTCAAATGTATCGTATGCATTTGTGGGATCTTTTGACGAAGAAACTGTGAAGGTTCGTATGTAATCGTCGTTCAAACTTTTTGGATCATCATCACGCATGTGGCTATAGCCAATATCAAGTTCATCTTTGAAATCCAGTGCGACATATTGGCCAGGTTTCCAATGGCTGTTTGCATCTCCACTCGAAATCTTGAATCGAAATCTTGCCACAGTTGGTGACAAGACTTTTCGCTCAATTAGTTTAGCCCGCATCTTGCTGCCCGTATCTTTGACCCCGACAGCGGCTTCAGAAGCTAGAAACCTGACAGATGGGTTATAGGGTGAACGTTCACCTTCTTCGCCTCGAAAACTCAATCCGTCAGTAACATATCGAACATCTTCGACGTAGATCTTTACTGCAAGATTAGTATGTGAAATTAAATTAGAAGCCTTCTCTCCAGCAAGTATTTCGGTTCTCCCAGTCAGGTACACGACATCGCCAGTATTGAAATCTGGGAATACTAGTCCTGCCTGAGGTGTAGTCGTGAGATTTCCGAGTGTTTGATAAAGACGATTACCAGAATACTCGGGATAAACAATTACCAGTCCGTTAGCATCATTAGACAGGATTCGGACAAAGCCCGGTGGTCCACCTCTATGATTCGTATCCATGTCAGAATCATGATTCGAAGAAGAAATGAAGAACAGGTCAGATCGTGTTATCAAATCACCTGCTTCTTCAGGAAGAGGCAATGTCGTAGAAACCAGTGTAGGCTTTGGCAATCGAGGAATAATGTGCTTTTTGTTCAGGTACTTGGGACAATTACCTACAACTCCGTTAGTGTGTAATAATAGCTTCTAGGGCAATGAGAAGCTCACCTAGACTTTGCTCGATTTTGACGACTAATGAGGCTTCTGCCACTGAACTCCCAGAAGTCTTTTTCAGTGCGCCCGCAGCCATCCTACCATATAGTTTGACTCGTTTCCTAGATTCAAGGTCGATTGCGAGACTACCAACCATTCTCCCCGGTAATTCTTCTCGTTTGACTTGTCCATCCGCATTCTTTCCCAGTAAAACTTCAGAAACTGGGTCGTATTCAAGATCAACTGTAGCTTTCACAGCAATAACAGATTGTGCGACCGGCCAAGCAAACCCCGCCTCCCCGCCCCATAATGTAGTCCATGGTCTGCCGGAAGAATCGAGGGTACCGAGGGCGAGTAATGGTGATCGGGACAATAGATTCGCAGCGAATGGTGAAAGGTAGGGTGAGGTTGGGTTTTCGTTCTGAGGTACTCGTAAGCGTTTGTGCATTTCCTCCTCTCCAGCATGCCACTCTGTTGCCATCTGGAACGCCATTGCGACTTATTTAAAATGTCTTATATTTTTTGTTGTGCTTATGTAGCTTTCGTTTTAACAAAGTTGTCGCAGTTATTCAAGGTGGAAGTGAACGAAGGATAAGCTCAACATTTGAGGAGCAGTACGTAAAAGTCGTCATTCTTCGTGTTCTTGGTGACATTCCATAAGCCGCAGTTCTTGTCATGTCGGTTGGTTTGTAAGAGGAGTCGAGAACAAAGTCATCCTGTCAAGCGGGGTACTGCGTGAGGTTGCAAAGTTATTAGTAATCCGGGGTTTGAGACCACCAGGACTGTGATTCAGGACTGACTATCTCCGATGAGGTCTCCGAAGACCACTTCTGATTACCTAGCTAGTTATTAGTAAATGCAATTTGAACTACCCAAGTTATTGAATGCAATAGTCCAGAATGTCGTGACTTCGATCGTAGCAGCCGTATTCGAGATCTGTCCAAGTACAGCTGCTCCGCAGCTAATTCAATTGTGAATTGATCCTTTGTACTTTAGCTTAGACTGCTCAATTTCCAACAGATTCTTGAGTCTTGAAACAAGCGTATCTGATATACTTCGTGAGAGCACTGGACCTTACTCTAAGCATTAGGTGTATTTATCGTTATTGATTTTCAGCTTATAGTCTCTTAGCATTCAGCTCGCATTTAGGAGAATCACCATAGTCAATCATCCAATGTAGCATTTTTGCTGACAGTCTACGCGAGGCTCAACATTTAGCCCAGCCAGTTGGATTGCATGACACCTTTATTCGATTCAAAATCATGGTAATGTTCTTGCATTTAAAATTCCTTTCTAGCTGCATGTCCATTCAAAATTCAAATAACCAATGTACAATAACCCCGTATCTTCAACCTTTACACTTCCGACTCCTAGCTTAATTTCAATCGCTAAATTACTACTACAAGCAGCAATATCAAATACCTCCGTTCTTCTTAGCTTCTTCAACAAGCTGGCCCATTTTCTGTAGACGCCCCACCAAATGCTCAACACCGTCCGCACTGAAATGCAGTTTCAAGCCTTGATACGTCTTCTCCATATTCTTCTTGGCAATTACGAACATTTGCTCTTCATATTCCTCAATAGCCTGCTTCAAGCTACCCTCCAAATCAGCCTCAAAGTTATCTTTCTGCTTCAGAAGAGCATGCGTAAGCAGCATGGCATCATTCAAAGCAACATTAACGCCAACTCCCGCAAATGGCGTCATCAAGTGAGCTGCATCTCCGAGAAGTGTGACACCAGAACGACTTGCCCATTTGAAACCAACCGGGAGCATATACAATGACCGAGCGATGAGGGTATCAGTTGCTTCGGACAGAAGTCTTTTCAGGTCATCATGTACATCTCCAAAGTACTGTTCCGTGAGTTGTTTGCGGGCCTCCAAAGAATTCTCCCAGTCAATACCGCAATCCTTGATCCAAGATTCTGGCTTTCGTACCCCGGCGTAGACTCGGATATCATCATAGCCATTCCGTTGTCAGATTATACCACGGCCTTCATCAAACATTAAGAAACTACCTTTACCAACATAATCAGAAAGCCATTGCTTTTTCTCTGAAACGTTGCGAGCGGTCAGTTCGACCATGCTAATCCCGGAGTACTCGGGGACTTGCGCCGAGACAAGACGTCGAATTTTTGACCAGGCGCCGTCAGCTCCAATAACAAGATCAAATCCTTCTGCAACGTGGTCCGCAAAATGAAGATCAAATTGGACGGGATTAGCCGCGTTTGGCTCGACGCTAATAATCTTACTGTTCCACCGAACAGAGTCTGGCTCAACGGAGTCCAGAAGAATGTCACGAAGTCTCGCGCGATCGATCTCAGGGCGATTTCTAGCTTGACGGATAGAATCACTCTCGGCATTCTTGTTATTTTCATCCCAAGCAACAGTACCATCAGCCTTTACCAGTTTCATAGAGTCTGCATCTGGCAAAGAGTGTTTTTGAAATTCTTCCATGAGACCGGCTTCGCGAATAGCGCGTTGACCCATATCAGCGTGGAGGTCGATTATGCCACCTTGTGAACGAGCATCTCGGTTGGCGTCGAGCTCAAAAATAGTGCACTTGATTCCGTTGTGTTGGAGCAGACGAGCTAAAATTAGACCACCAGGTCCGGCACCGGCAATGGCAATCTTGGGGGCTGACATAATTATGTCTTACTTTCTGTCCTGAATGAGAAAGCTTTGAGAATGTTCGTTGGGAGTTTTGAAAGAAGTCAGATGAGATATGATGATAATGAATATTTGTTTGATATTCGTGGAAGGTATACTCAACCCCTTATATATCAATACGTTCTCTACCGACAGCCATGTAGCTCTACTTCGGAATTCCCTCACGAAATCGAAGGAGCAGCGAACACGTAGGTTACATTATTAAATCCGTGTTTCGAACGTTAAGATATACTTCTAACACCTGAAGAGGATACATCTTGCGATACTGATCGAAGACAGCCACCTTGCGCATTGAAATTGTTGGCGATGAGTAGGTGTACACCTTGCGAAGAAAAACCCCCGACCCACTGAGTAGACTTCTGATTTGTCGCGGCGCAAGATATGACTGCTGCGAGAAGTTTAGGCTGAAACCACGCTAATCAATTTGAGGTGTAGTAGATTGTGGTGCGCCACAACAAGAGGGTCGGACTGTCCGTGGATTCATTATCCACGAGGTCGTTGTTTGCAAAACCCGAGAAACGATATACTCTTGAACCATTCTTTGGCTAAGTGTGAAAGCAAAGTGGTACCGAAAGCAATTCGACAAATACGCAACAAACAACAATGGTCGGTGTACCAACAAGCAACAAGTGTGATAACTGTCGGATAAGGAAGAAGAAGGTTGATACGTATTCCTACTCGAATTGTGCTACTTAAGTTGTAATTGGACTGACACGTGGGATATAAAGTGTGGGGAGCAGCGTCCATCTTGCGCAGAATGCATTCGTAGTGGTTGGAACTGTCCGGGGTACCCGCCTCGTTGGAAATTCATGAACGAAACGCCTCGACTAAAGAAATTGTATTCTCGAAAAAAATACATTTTTGAATCCAATGATACAAGCCCAGATGCTATGAGCCCAGACAAAGTCATCCTTAGTCGCACAGAATATGGATCGGATATGTTTCTCTTCGAGGACTTTCAAGTAGTCTCTCTAGAAGTTCCCCGATTTTATGACAATAATCCCCTGGCTACTAAGTTGATATACTGTCTGGGATGTAAAGTGAAAGGGAATCTATTGCCTCTTTGGCTTTCCGGATCCTTTTTCCAATATATACCCGGTCGTCTAGGCCACAACATCGCTCTCGATGACGCCATATCTTGCGTTTGTAGTTTGTACTGTGATAGATCTTCGAATGAATATACCAAATCGAATGCCATCTACACAAATTATGTTCGAGCCTTATCATCATTACAGAAGTGTTTAGCCGAAGAAAATGTCCGTCTTCAGTCGGAAACATTATGTGCATCTCTTTTATTGCAGATGTGCGAAGTGAGTACCAGCCTTCCACATCGATATTTGATATGAGTGACTAATGAGTAAACAGCTTGCTGTGAATGTTGATAAAGCCAAATGGAGTGGTCTCTCTCGCGGAACTTCCCAGCTCATTGAAGCACGGGGGATTGGTAGATACAAAGATCCATTTGATCTTGGAATGCTTGAATCTCAGCTGAGTTACATTGTATGTCATCACTACACTGGCTCGATAGAAAAGTGAGCGGCGTCGCTGACAATAGATTTCATACACAGGTCATTCAATCTGCCAAATTTCAGGAAGACTGCTATCTCCGCAAGCCAGAATGGCGGGCACTCCTTGCAACTACATCTACATGGCCTAGAAACACAATCTCCGTGAAGGAGTTTAAATCTCTGGAATTACGGATTCAGCTTTGCCATCAGCTATTCGAATTACCCAGCATTCTTATGGAAGCTTCATCGTTTTATCAGAACTCCAGTGGATTGTTAGCAGGCTCTTATCCTGTTTTCATGAATAATATTCTTGACATGTGTTCTAAGATGAAGGCATGGTTAAGTTCCGAAGTAGAGCCTCACATTTTTCACAATTCATTGGACACCGTTGGAATTGAAGTTCAATATTCGGACCCAATTGCAGGTGTTGTAGACTGCGTGACGAATACAACACTTCTGACACTTGATAGAGTCATCTGTTCATTATATCACGGAAGCACGACAACAAATACAATTGATACATTCGATGACCCGGAAATCGTAGAGGGCTGGTATCGCCGTGCATTTGTGGCATACGATTCCGTAAATAGCGAATCAACTTTTGCCGCTAAACCTCTAGGAATTGGGTTGCGACAATTCCAATCGTCGAGTCCAAAGCCACTGCCAGGATGATGACATGAAAGTCGGTTGGCTCTGTTGGGCAACTCGTGCTATATCACTTTCTGCTTGTTGACAATTCTCAACTCCACATTATATGGCCATTCACAACAATTTAATGACTGGACTCATCTTTAGATGATCGACTAGCTTAGCCATTAGTTACAAATGATCCGAAAAGCAATAAATAAAGACGTTTGACATCTCTGTTTAGTGCGATCGTCCGAAGGAAAGATTGCACCATTATCCAAAGCATACCACACCTCATATAATCATAAATCCACCGGTTCAAGAGAGCGATTAGTCACCGAAGCGAAGTCTATGACACACTTATCGAATGCACAAGGATACTAGGCATCACCTTGCTATCAATTGGTTTTCTGGATCGCTAGAACTTAAAGAATTGCTGAAATCTGGCGATAAGCTACTTAGAGTATACTTCCACATCATCAAACTACTCGGGTTTCTCAATGTAGCGCAAGTTGAGGCCAGCTCGCGCATGGAATCGACAAAATTCAAGAGTCACTTAGTAAAATTCCAAACAACATTGACTTGGTTTTCAAAATTTATCTCAATGCCAAAAATCGCTTTTGAGCAATATCATCCAGTGCTTAATCACAAATTTGCATATCAATCGGGAATGGATCAGGCAGAAAGTAATGCGAAGTCGCGAATGATGTTAAGATTTGAGCAACAGTCATAATTGCAAGGAAACAAAAAATTCTCAGCAGTTGATATATATTTATGAGGGTGAAAAGGATTTTCTTTTTACTCTTATACAAATGTCGATTTAATAAAGAGAATGAGGTTGAAATGTTGTAGCAAAAAAAAGAAAATTGTCAGATAATATAGAAAATGTAATCAGGTCTCGAATAAAAGAACAGAAGAAACCATTCATCAAGACAGTAAAGTACGTTCCGCTGCCACACCGCAAATCATGTTAGAAAATCATTAAGTGGCCCAAAATAAAATTCAGATAAAGATGCAACTTATCATTCTGGTAAAAGGTTCGGCACACCAAACTGCAAACAATTATCCGGCTTTGGATCAAAGGTCGAACATAAATCTGTCTCCCCCAGAAAAATTACCACCAAAGGAAAATTAGGTGGATTCGCAATATCTTGCAACAAACTCGTAGCCTCATCAAGAGTGTTTGTCATTCCACAACATGACACCTCTTGACAAAACAAAATGATAGCATGTATCTTTGGTTTGATTGATCAGATCATTCGTGCTCTTGTTTGGAACTAGTTGAGTGACCGACTTCGCTATTTTGGTGGTATATGTGTTAAGTTTATTGATGTCCTCAATTGCGAGAAGGAAAAGGGATAAAGCTATACTGGTTGATATTTCTGCGCTTTCTTTCAATTCGGTCATTTGGTCAAGATAGATATCTATATCGGTGAGATTAGTGACGGAAAGAACTTTCTAGGCAGCGGCGGCGAATGAGCGTAAATCTTGGGCGCTGGTAGGGACATTATGAGAAAATCCGACTTATGTAGGATGAACGACCGATGTGCCCTCAAAAACCCTAGCGCAGCCTTCCTGACATTATCCGGAGCATCATTGAAGAAAATCTGCCAAAATTTGTACAATAGCAAGTGACTTGGCAATGTTTTGATGAGAACTTGATAGTGCGACCAAAAAAGGTGTAGTTGTGGATGCTTGGAAAGGAATCTATCAAATCCCTTGACAAGTTGATAGTGAAGAGAGTAGATCCTGCCTCTTGGCTTGAGAGAAGTTGTCACAAGCCATAAACCGTGTGACTTTTTCTCGAACTCCGGTGGTAATATTGGTCCTGTAGAAACTTTTTTACTGCATTCGCGTTGCTGACTTTTATCCATGGATGACTTGGAACATGATCAAGCTCCATTTTGCCATGTCGATGGAGCTCCAAATCGTTTCACAACTGGTGATCTGCTGGGAATAGAGGCATCTCGCAAGGTGAAGATCAAGCCAGCTTTAAGAAAATCAAGAAAGTAGTTCTATGAAAGATTTTCATTGGGAGGCAAGTTGATGTTCATCTGGGGAAACGGAAACTCGTGGCTTTTACAAGTAGTCACGATCATGTTACGATGTCGACGAAGCTGAACTTTCAGACTGAAACTCAACTGCAAACCCTTTAGAAATTGTGACTATCCCATAATAATCCGAAGATTCTGGCTTAATGAAAAGGGTATTTTACTATACCTAGATGCTTGCTTGCCATGAAACTCTTTTAAATTTCCAGAACTCAACCCTCAGTCAGCGATGCCTGTCTAGCAAACAATTCATTGGAGATACCAAAGTACCGACCGTCATTTCCAACGATACAGCACGAATACTCTTCTATTGCTTTGTGCTATTTTAAGCTGTAAATTAAATTTGAGATGGAATGTTCATATTTCCAGTTGAATATAAAGCTGGCACCAAGTCAATGACTAAGCAAGCAATACCCCTAATGCCTGACAAGTACCTAAGGATGTCGAATATCAAGTGTCCTCCCTCTAGAAGAAACAAGACGAGCAGAGTATCTTTCGGATTCTTCGGATTTCGCCATGCTAATACGCAGAATCGAATCTGTTTCCTCTGTTACAAACCAAGACAGCCCATTGTTACAACTTCCACATGTCCACGACGACAGACTTTGACTACGTTACCCCTTGTTTGCTATCAGCTGTAAGATTACTCCGATACTCGACCTTTCTCTGCCCGCCGATAAATTAAAAAATGAAAGTTTAAACCTTATTTTGTACAGCTTTCATTTCGAATAACCAAGATCTCTAGTTTCCCAGGCCTTCTCGGAACATAGAAGGCTTGATAAACAAAGTTTGTTCTGGCTCTTAGCATATTCTATCAAATGATTCACATCCGAGAATGATGATGTCAAAACACCCCAGTGGTCGTTGAACCGCATTCATCGAGCGACGTTCTGGCCAATAACTTTGGCCATTCAACCGGCTGTTCGACACTTATCATCTCGGGCAAGTGCTCGTTTCAAGTAGCTAAAGTGCGCTGCTGGAAGTTGCGAAAGACACAGCATATTATTCGCCAGCAAGCATTTTGATTACGCGGTTATTCATTGCCTTGTTTTCAATACCAAAGTAAACAAGAAGTTTTAATACCAACCAAAAATTGAAAGATGTTCCGAAGTACATGGCTGCACTGATTTCGCCATGATATGCCAATATCTGGGCGCCTTTGAAGTTTTACAGTTGTGAAGTATGCCTCTGAAACCCTCATTGGCCCCTTCACACACAGATGGTTGTTCTTTCTATCAAATTCTATTTCGATGCATTCGCTGTTATTAAATTGCCGTCGCTGTTGCCGTGCTTCCCAATTCTTTCGGTATTTTGTCGACCATAGATATCGCGAAATGCGTTTATCATGTCCACAAACTCAAGAATTCATAACTGCCGTGTATGATCTGTCAGTTGATTTACAATCATTATGCTTTGAAGGATTCCCAACAATGCTAGAAGCGATTACGAAACAAGAGAAAAAGGTTTCAATGGCCAAAGCTAAAAGCCCATCATCATGCTGCCCTCGTAATTGTGATGGACATTTCGGCAAATGTGTTTCTTCCAACTACCGATTCCTTACTTTTGTGTGGGAAAATGTCCCGTGACACAGCACTTTTCCAATTTTCCCCACACAGCTTCGTCCTCCACTTCACCCACAATCCCTCACTCCGTACATGCATAAAATTTGACCCATTTTCGAAATCGATTACCCGTTTACGAGTACAGACGATGCGTTTTCGGCAAGTCATATTCGATGCTTAAAGCTCAATCTTTGAAAGGATTCGCGAGTGCTTTACGATCCAACATGTTTGTTTACGAGAAAGGCGCTCTGCTTATGCCGCACATACACGTGTACGAATGAGGGGGTCTTCGGTCGGCCTTGCAATCATAGTACCCGGAGAAATCAATGAAGGATGGATTCATTCCAAATCTTTATTCCTTAGTGAAGCTCATTCCCGTTGCCATTTGCCGATAGCGTTGAGTACGACTTGATTGACTAAGCTGACAGCGTCCTTTAAGGAACAATCCGAGCATTGGCGCAAGTGCTAGTGGATGAAGTCACTCAACATGATGATTTCAAGAAATTTGTAACCACTAAAACCATGAACGTTGTTTACTTTTTGTTATTTGTCTTCAATTGAAACAGAAGAGAGGTTCGGCAATTGCATCTGAGGTTGACGTCTCTCATGGCCTGGCGCCTCTAACGTTCACTAGTCCAACTTTGGCGATAATTTTGTTGGCGAAATCAAGGATTTTGCTTTTCTTTAATTGCCTAGAAGTATAAAAATGACAAGTCGATCAAAGCACGGCATGATATTGTAGCATATGCTTGTTTACCGTCGCTTATCATCACATCCAACATGTTGTTCTCTCCCTCGAAGGATGGAGGGTTTAAAATCCATGGTTCGCTTCGTTCTTCCTCTTTCCTGCCGTTTTGCCATCATATTCTGCACCGGATATAGCGGAGCTGCATACAGCAGTGCTACCTCCCTCCACAATCTCCCTCCATAATCTCCGTCTGACATCTTCGACGTTGAACCTGAATCCTTGAACTCGAATCTTTCATAGCACTGCCGCGCTCCACAATACTGACTTTCTCTTCCGTACTTGAATGTTAATATAAAGTACCTCTTGTACTATAACAAATTCTCGATCATAAGTCGAAGTTTATCGCCAGAGCTTACCTTAATGTGCTGTGTATACATACCACACCACGAACAAAATGATCATCGATACGCTTTTACATCTGGCCATTCAGCATTGGCCTTCAGTTTTGATTGTTGCAATAGCCATCTATCTCGCCACGAATCGTTTTAATCGTGGTCTCAACAAATATCCAGGACCGACCCTCGCTTCTTTCACAGATTGGTGGAGATTCTACGATGTATATAAGCGTCGCCCAGAAGTCACTCATCAAAAGCTACATGCTAAGCATGGAGATATCGTCCGTCTTGGGCCCAATACCCTCTCTTTTGGAGACCCAAAAGCTTTGAAAACTATCTATGGATTGAACAAAGGTTTTGTAAAGGTATTTCGAGGCATCAATTCTCTAGGTCAGATCATACACTAATACATCACAGTCCGCATTCTACCCCGTTCAGCAATCTGTATCCAATGGCCATGCACTCCCATCACTATTTAGTACTACCTCCGAACCCTTCCATGCACAACTCCGACGTTCAGTCAATGCTGTATTTAGCATGTCATCTCTTGTACAATACGAGCCACTCGTCTCTCGTACGACCAAGATCTTCCTCTCTCGTACAGCCGATCTCTTTACTACACCAACTAGCCATTCTTCCTGCGATTTTGCAAAATGGTTACAGTTCTACGCGTTTGATGTCATTGGCGAAATGACATATTCAAAACGACATGGCTTCCTTGAAGAAAATCAAGATGTCGATGGCATAATATCCTACCTAGCAAAGCTCTTCGACTATGTTGCGCCCATCGGTCAAATTCCAATTCTCGATCGACTCTTCCTCAAAAATCCACTTTACCTTCTCGCTGCCAAATATGGCCTTGTGGATGCGACATTTCCCGTTGCCAAATTCGCAGCACAACGTGTGCGAGAACGTTATCCAAAAACAGACGGAAACGGAATACTACCTACTGTTGACGCAGAAGTCAAGACAGATAAATCACAACCTGATTTGTTGTCAAAATTTATACAGGTAAAGCACGATAGACCTGAATTCATGACAGATCAACTCGTTATGACGATGGCAGTTTCCATGGCATTTGCAGGATCGGAAACCACGGCAATTTCCCTTAGTGCTGTGTTCTATTATCTGTTGAAGAATGAAAGCTGTATGCAAAATTTGATGCGTGAGCTTGATCAGAAAGCTAGGGAAGGATATTTCGAGGATGGAGAAACAGGTTTAGTCAGTTGGACGGAGAGTCAAGGGTTACCCTATCTGGATGCTTGTATCAAAGAAGCCTTCCGCTTACATCCAGCAGCGGGTTTACCGCTCGAAAGAGTGGTACCAGAACAGGGAATGGAGATTGCTGGGGAGTGGGTGAAGGGCGGCACCATTGTAGGATGTAGTGCTTGGGTTATTCACCAGAGAAGAGAGGTTTTTGGAGATGATGTAGAAGCTTTCAGGCCGGAAAGATGGTTAATAGAGCAGGGATTGAATAGGGAAGCAGAGGAGAAAAGAATCAAGGAGATGAATGGAGCGATGTTTATGTTTGGAATGGGTGCTAGGTCTTGTATCGGAAGGAACATCAGTCTTTTGGAGATTTATAAGTTGGTGCCGAGTTTCTTGAGGAGGTTTGAGGTGAGTTCTACCCACTTTTATTCTCGCAGATCGTGGAGATATGGAGAGACCAGGCGCGGAAAGAGGCGCGAAAAGGGACATGGATGAGACACCTACTGACATCATATTTCATCCTTCAGATCGCACTTGAACATCCCGAGCAAGAATGGACCTTACACAATTCCTGGTTCGTACGTCAACTAGATTTCCGAACAACGTTCCGCAATCGAGAAATCGTGCAACCATGCGCGTAGCCTGATAACACATTATATGTAATTTGTACACACACTTGGCATTTAGACTTGAGCGTTTGAGCGATATTATATCCTTTTGGGCGTTTCGTATCAAGAAGTGTCAGGTACGGTACCTGCATACATGAATTTCATGAATTATCTAATTTAAAAAATAAATGAAATGATAAGTTGGACTTACTAAAAGTGAAATTTAATACATCACAAGATGAATGCGGAAGAAAGTAGGAAATTATGAAGGGAAAAGTCTCCATTTGACCTATGATCATTCTCAGATCCATCGACCTATTGGCCTGCCATACCGACCACCCAATTGCCACCAGCCAATCGACCGCATGGGAACGAAAACCTTGAAGAGTGATTTCTCGTCGGTCTTCATCGATCCGAGACCTTCACACGTTACATTCAAATGAATCAGATCAAGTAGATAGCAAACACGTGATTGCGGCACAGCTGCAGGTACCCCGCCAATCCTTCCCAGCCCATTTGTCAATATGACACTGGCGTAAGCCCAACCTCGTCTTACATTTTGTTTGCACAACGTCGTATTCTTGTTGGTATGACAGACACGGTGTGGTGTACTAGGTATTGCGAGAGGGCGTGGTTATGATGGATTGGCTATGTGAGTGGTGAGCTGGAGTTGGAGGTAGTTGGAGTTGGAGATGGGGATATTTACGTAGTGGTTATTCATAGTTACCTGCCTCTAAGTAGAAGGTGGGCGGCGTCTTTTTCGTGGCTGTGCATGTGACTTTGTTGTTTCTTCTGGATTCAAAAATAGATATTCTTTGCTGGCTTGTGGATGTATTCAGGTATTTGATATGTTATTCATGCATATTACTATTTTAGCATCCAAAAGAATCAATACTTACTGCGGAAATATCCAGGCGCAGTATCAAAATGTATTGAAAGATTACTAAGATTCTAACCAATTGATCTCCATAGTGCTTCTTGCGGTCTGAGTGGCGCGGCGGAGCGGCACGGTACCTGAATGAATGCATGTACGGGGAATTAAGCACTGCGATTAGCAGACAGGGGTTACATGCGGGCGAAGTCACGCATCGCCGGGTTGGGCGAGAGTGAATGGGGAAGGGGAAGTGGAAGTAATTCGTTTTGGGAAACGATAACTGTTTGTAAGGCTGAGTATGGTAATCCACGATTATGGGATTTCTCCAGATACGATATGTGCTTGGAATCTTGGATATAAAGTTCGTGGGATTCCTTCGTTTCGATGGTTTTTGTTTTCTCATACTACATCTACATCTACATCTACTTTCTTGATCTCTATCTGTCTATCTTACTTTACTACTACGACTTCGATAATAAGTTCCTTTTAAAACTTTCGAATATAACTTACTTCTTCTCGTCCATAATCAAAACAATTCAAATCGCAAAAATGCAGAAATCATTAATCTCCCTTTTCGCTCTTGTCTCCTCTGCCATGGCAGTTCAGAGATCCGTCGTCGTCGGTGGTAGTGGACTTACTTTTGTTCCTGATGCCTTGACTGTTCAAGTTGGTGATACGTAAGTTGATCTTTACACACTATTCTTATCATATATACTAACGTTACAATAGTGTCAAGTTCCAATTCTTGGGCAAGCACAGTGTCGCACAAAGCACTTTCGATAACCCATGTGTTCCTTCCGATCATGCTCCAATCTTCTCTGGTGTTATATCTGGCCCAGACCCATCTTCTAATGATGCTGTATGTATCATTCTTCCTATCCCACAAATTGATGCTAACCTTACTGTTTTCTCAGGCTCCTACCTTCATCATGGACACCCACGTCAACGGAACTTTATGGCTCTACTGCTCCGTCTCCGACCACTGTCAAAAAGGCATGTCCATGGAAATCATCGTAGGCAACAACCCCAACGACTCCCAAACCCTCGATAAATACCAAGTCGCTGCCGCTAAAGTCGCTACTGCCGTCGCGCCTGATACTGTTGAAGGTGGAACTGTCAGTCTCCTATCTTCTTCGGCATCTGCTTCCCCAACTGGTACTGTCACTGCTGTCTCTGGCAATTCCACTGCGACTACTACCGCTTTGTCTACCACATTCACTAGCAAGGCTTCCACAGTCACTGCTACCAAATCCGGAGAGAGCGGTTCCGCTTCTGCTACCGGTACTGCAGCTACCGTCACTGCTAGTGGTGCTGCTAGCAAACAAGCTGTTGCGCTTGGTCTTGCAGGTATCGCTGGTGGCTTAGCTTTGATGATTTGAGATGGTAACCATGGGTGTATATCTTTGATGATTTCATAGAATATTCAACGATATCTCGGGAGGAGTTTATGATGGTTCAAAAGTTCATTCGTTCATTCATTCATTCATACATTGATAGAGATGATATGGTGTATAATATGATCAAGAACTACATGATGGATGCATAGGTTAATGATACATGATAATGGGAAGTTTTCGGGCGTTGATGGTACATACATACATTGCATTAGATAGAGGATAATGGGTGGTGGAGATATAGTTAATTCGAAGCAAATCCATAATGATTCATGCGATTTATCTTTGAGAGATGAATGTGAAGATTTTTCTTGACTTTGTGGAATTGGGTGTGATGGAAAGACAATAGCTTCATGGATAATGGCTTGAGCTTCATCTTGCTTTGCTATTTGTGAGATTTATCAACATGTGTGAGTTATACAGTCACTTTCAATTAACTGACGGATTTATCCTGATCTTGGGAAATGGATGACGGAGAGAGAAGAGAGAGAGAAAAGAGTAATAATAACCCCTCTCCCCCCCCCGTTAGAAAATTGACTTTAACGACATCGGAATAGTGAATATAAACTATATATAAAGTATATAAAGTATACGGCGTAAAGTATATAAAGTATATAAGCGTCGCTCTATTACTACAACCATTTTTCACACCAGCGTTTAAAACTCAGCAAAGATTATTTCTGATTCATTAGAGGTTATAAAGTATTCTTGGGGTTTTATGTTTGCTTAGCTGTCTCATGATGGGTTGAATGATTGTGAGATAGTATGATGAGGGAAAGGATTTGAAGATAGGGCGTGATCGATAAATGTTTGGTGTACGGGAAGGAAAGAAAATTAGATAAGGGATTTTGAAGAGAATGTTTGCTTTGAGAATGGGTTTGTGTTTTGGCTGCTGGAGATTATGATTGCAGATTTTGTAATATTGTGTTTTCTGTTGGCCTAATTTTTTTGAGATTAGGGGCTGGTGTTCCAGTGCTGTTCGTCAACTTGTAGTTTTGGAGATATGTTTTATAGAGCCAGAATGTATCTGTATGATTACTGTGATTGGAAGCTTTACAGTTATAGTGATGTTTATTAAAGAAGAGATGCTTGAGGACGATGGCTAGGAGGAAAACTGAATGCATGTGATGAAAGATGAACTTGATCGTCATGATCTTGCGCTTTTGGATTTTGATCTCAAGGTATCAATCTAACTACTAGTTATTTCAATTGATATATCGTTCCGGTATACAAGACTCGATTAAAATAAACATTTCCTTCTGATCCAAAACTTTTCATCATACCAGAACATCTCCAGTGAAATATAAACATCTCAGGAAACTCTCCATACACAAAGTGAATACCAACAGACTCTTCTTTACAACCAAAAAAAACTCAAAGACTTTTTGTGTACTCGGATGGCTATGGATTGGATAGGTTGGAATGAGATTCGAAGTGAAGAATTTGGGATGTATTGGACTTTGATGGTACCGATTAGTTTCAATCCTTTCACTCTCTGGAGCTGAGAGGTTGATGCTTTCAGTAGCATGAGAACTACTAGGTATCCAGGTAGCTTCGATCGGATCTATGTCATGACTTATAATGAGAAATAAACTTACCCATATGAAGTTGATGATGTATAGACGTGCACCACAAGAAGCGGATATTGCTAAGACGGTACTAGCTTGAAGCTATTTAAGGCAGTAGGCTGTTAGACTAATTATATTGCAGTGAGTATTTAATCAATAAGAAGATAAGGATAGCCAAGATAGCGAATATTGAATAAGATCGGACGGTACGAGAGACATCAAGATCAAAAGCACGATTTATATACTTCGCTAGAATAAGGATTGAGACAATCTACTTGTGTATAAACAAAATTCTCCATTGTAGAATTCTAGATGATAGCTAAGTTGAAACTAGCTTCGATCGCTAGTATTATTTAAGTATTCCGGTCTGAAATTTGGACCAATAGTATAAACTTGTATTCAATTTCTGACATACTTGTCAGGATGGAGCTTGTAACTTAAATCTTTCAGATATGCAACAAAAAGTTGGAAAGTCAGATTGGGACATAGGTCTACGTGCATACCCGACAGTAGGAATTGCCCGCCCGCTAAGTAGCGGGGGAAGATCAGATGCTGGTAATTTGCGTTATGGATTAAGGCTTTGCTTGGCTAGTCCGTATAAAATTTCCTAGTATGTTCACAACAATAATGATGATCATACTGATGGGTTTCCTACAACCCCTCCAAATTGTAAATCCTAGTACGTGTCCAAAACATACGTTCTTTCCGCAGGAAAGTTCGACGTTGGATGAATCCATAGCCATATTTCTGTTCTAGATACCCTACAGGTGGAACAAATGAGATATCTACCCGTCTATGTCGATCAATTTTCTATAATCCTAGTAATGATTTGCAACAAGAAATGGGAAGAGGTTTTAGTACAAGTTGTGAATGACATAGTTATACCAAATTATACACATGCAACGAAAGATTAATATTCTAGAACGTCTCCTGCCTTCAGGCGCCATCCTTTGAGTACTGAGTCGCCCCAAATGCTCTCCATAGAATGACTTTTATTTAATCATTCTAGATCACAATGGTCAGGAGGAAGAGACAAGACTCCAAGATAGCGTTGAGCTTGTATCCTGCAATGAATGATACGGAGAGGGTCCGGCGATTTGGTCCTCGAATGATACGCTGACCCTCGGATAAGCTAGCCTATCATAGTTAGACTATACTAAAAGCATTAGTGAGCCAGCACAGACATAAAGTACCTACTGACGGCTCAGGACTCCTGATATACACATCAACGGTCTAGGAACGGTTTGAATTTGAATAAAATTGACATCAATATCAGAAAATAGCAACCCTTCTCGAATTGGCTCAATTGAATGGCTTGGTTGATCACAATGCGCGACATCTTTCAATACATATCGCCACCAACTTACATTCGAACTTCTATCGAACAAATCCGTGAGTCTGCCTCTTTCGGACCCGCATACTTCGTGTAATCTGGTGAGATAGACACCGTTTTACTAATCATACCTCAGCGCGACTCTTTTATGACGTTGGAGTAGGTATTTGATGCTCATAAAAGCATCGATCACTTAACAGCCCAATTCATGAAGTATGGAGATCAGATGCGATGAACAAGTAAGTTTTCTACATTAAAGTGTGAGTAGAGGACTTCGAAATACTCAAAATCTCTGTCTATCGGAAGAAACGTCATCGAAAACTTAACGGATATACATTGCATCCATCACTGGCTTAAAGTTCGTGATCCCTGCAGTTTCTATATCCGATACACGATGATGTCTGATTTCAATATCGCTCATGCTTTGTGGCCTGTGAAGGATCAAGGTGGTTTTCACAGTCAGCTAGTGCTGACTTCTATCTACGTAGGTCCTTTCTTCTGGACCTCTAGAATTCAGATACCGACTTGCATCAAAGAAATCATTCTTATTTATTCCCTTGCCAATTTAATTACTATTAACAGCATCTCCTTGAACGATCATCAAGTGTGCCGGGGATTTTTACATACATTTCCTGCAGAATTGACCAGGAAAGAGCCGCACGCACCACTTTATCTTCGCTACGTCTATCGGGGTGTAGAAAACGGTAAAGTGTAACGAGAAGCCCTGGTATTCCATGTGCCAAAGTGCCAATACAATCGCTCTCCCTATTGACCCGCTCACGCTAAGCCCCGTATAGTGGAGGCGGTGGATATGTAACATCCGTTCTGGCAGGGTCAAGAGTGGAGGAATTGAGCTGAATATATTACTAGGACAACAAAACGGACGATACTGCCGCCGTGATTTTCGCGGACGGTTTCCAACAATTGCTTTTCAGCTTTCATACTTTCAAATCTCGGTGCGTTAGGACGATTAACCATCATACCTCCAAGCAAGATGTCGACAATCACGAGCGCCGCAACTGCTTCAGCATCAAGTCATTTGGTAGGCCCATTGACTACAACTTATACACCTACAGGCTCTGATTGTAGTCAAGTTTTCTGGGCTCAAAATCTGAAAAACTCTTGGCTTGCGTATGGCGGTATCGGTAGTGGAAGTACAACTTGTATGCCCAGTGGATTCAATCGCGAAACAGCATGTAAGACTATACGCTTCTTTTATCTTCTTATTCTTTGCCATCTTGGCCATCATTGCAAATCTTCCATGAAATCTCTTGCTCGAGGTTCTGGATTCATTCAAATATCTTCTGGGTATCTTCATTGGATGATCTAGATAATTTCATGCCTGTGAATCACTCTTGCTAACACATAATAGATTATTATTCTCCGGGTGTCTGTCCAACGGGATATAGTGCCGCCTGCTCGTCATATTCTACAGGCTCGAGTGCTACAAAAACCATAGCTACTTGTTGTCCCACGTATGTATTGCCCCAAGAGAGAAGTTCAATTTTGAATAAGTGTTGACGACTAACAAGAGACACAGAGGCTATACATGTTTTGCAAATAGACCATCAGACCAAATTTATGGATGTACATCCTATTTTTCAGAAGATGAAACACTATCGATCAACAGCGTATTATTCGATACTGTTACTGCGGCAAGCACAACGTCATACCCTGTCATATACGCCAGCACGACTATAACTGTCACATCGGGGGTTGACAAGGTAGCAGCCTATGGTATAATCATAGAGAGAGCTTCGGATGATCCTTCTTGGGTATCAAGTACAACGTCATCGACTACATCTTCCTCAACGGCATTACCGATTGGAAGTGGTTCAAACGCTCTCGCATCCGCAACCTCATCTTCCAGTAATGCATCATCAGCAACAAATTCAGCATCGTCATCATCAGTATCATCGAATACCGGAATGTCCACTGGTGCCAAAGCCGGTGTAGCTATCGGAGTAGCCCTCGGTGTTTTACTCATCGCAGCGGGAGCTTTTCTGTTATTCAGAAGACGCCCTCGAGGATTACAGCCTGTTCCTATAGGTGAGCTTGACGGACCAACGCAATATTACGAGAAGCCTAATAGCGATGGACCTTATAATGCTCCTCCTTATGTCACGGAAGCTCCAGATACAACGGTATACCAACGAGGAGGAGAATTGCATGGAAACGATATATCTTACGAGTTATCCGGAAGTACGGCCCCGGGGAGATAGCGAGAAAAGCGGAGATGAAAGATCTAAAATTCAACATGTCAACTGTATTTTTTGATGCAGCTTCGGTGGATGATACACGTCCACTAGTCCGAGATTTGACAAGGCAATAAGATACCCAAGTCGTCAAAAATGTAGGATGATAAACAGGAAGCAAAATCACCTCGAGGGGTAGGCCATTGCGTGATTGCACATGGAAAAGTACACGTGCTTTTCGTGGAGACAACCGATCATTGAAACTTGGATGCTTCAATTATGGTTTGATGTACATATATATACTAGTGATTTTTTTAATGATAGAGAATAAAACTAATAAGAACATAGCGACGAAGGCTTAAGGTTGTGGGAAAGCATAAATGCACACTGATAGCATGATGCATATGCGAGTAGACCCTTGACAAGACCTCTGCGTAGATAAATAAATAGTGCATAACCAGAAATAGGAGCCCCTGAAGCTAGGCGAGGAAATTTCCGGAGAAGAAGACTAGACAGAGTAAAACGAAAGACGATGGTTTTTTGAGCATTTCGCAGATGTTAAGGGGAATCATATGATAGAATTTGGTCAAATTGAAAAACAACAGTTTCGTACGTTTAATTGTAATATACATGGTCAAAGGGAGCATCTTCTGTTTTGAGATAAAGTGAAATGAGATAATTGGACTGCACCGTACCGATTTCAAAGTTGTGTGTAGAATGATTTAACGTTGAGGCTTTGTTTTTGAATCAATGAGCAGTGTGATAAATTCCTTCACCGCCTTTGATTAATCTTGTCACCGGAAGTACTATAATCCGAAGTCTTTGCTCATAGATAATTTATTATTTCCTCACCTACCTAGGTGGGTGTCAAGCATATCATCATCTCTTTACCCTCAATTCTTTCCAATGCGACGGCAAACCCTTCTTCCTACTGCGGCAAAGTTGTGGCCGAAACCTGTGTATGGCTTCAGAATATCAGTACATACTGCACGATGTTCTCCCTCCCACACTTTGCGACGCCACTTTTTTTATCCTTGGCATGAACCTCCTAAAAATCCTCTCGTGACATTTGGGAGAGCACCGCCACCCAAGGAACCTCGATATTTCGGCGTCTTTTGTCCTTTCCTAATTCCCATTCCACGAACAGAAGTACTGTACTGGGTAAAGAGCGTAAAGGAACAGAAACTGTTGAGAGCTTTAATACTCATCACGGAAATAGTTTTCTTAGGATCACTAACGTTCGGAATTGTAACTGGGTTTGAACCCACGGATTCGAATCCATTCGACTCTCCTAGATTCACAAAGTTTTCTATTGTTTCAGAGGAAACCGTCTCCTCGACGAGTAAAGTGTTGACTATTAAACCGAAAAAATCTACAAAATCAGATCCTTATACCGCATACTGGGAAAAAGGTCTTTGGTCAGTGGAATTTAAGCAACCATTGTTGCAAATCGCACGATCATATACACCATTACCACCCAACGAAAATGCCACAAATAGTGAGCTTCGTTTCTTGATCCGAAAAGAACCAAATGGGGAAATGTCGAACTATCTATTTAGGCTACAAGTCGATTCTGAAATTGAGCTGAGAGGCCCTCACGTTGAATTTGACATGCCAGAGAATGTGGAAGAGGTTGTTTTCTTGGCTGGTGGTACTGGAATTGCTCCTGCTATGCAGGTTGCTCATACCTTACTGGAAGCGCGAAAGTCGGATGGAAAACTGCCACGGATTTGTATAGTTTGGGCAAATAGGAGAAGAGAAGATTGTGTTGGGGGCAAAAAGTATACCCCTGGCTCAAAATCAGATATACTTAATGCAAAGGGATCTGTGGTGCAGCAATTACAAAGGATGCAGCAAAAATACCCTGGAAACCTTCAAGTAAATTACGTTGTGGATGAAGAGGGAACGTTCATCAATCAGAAGACAATATCACAAGCCATACAACCTAGTTCGGCATCAGGTTCTAGATCAGTCGCAAAGAACATTGATTCAAAACTACTCTTCGTATCAGGACCTGAGGGATTCATAAACTATTTTGCTGGACCAAAAAGGTGGCGGAATGGCAAACAAGAGCAAGGAGAAGTTGGAGGCATCCTTGGCTATATGGGTATCAAGGACTGGAAGGTATTCAAGCTTTGAATAGAACAAATTCGCTTCAATAGACCTTAATAAGCCTACGAGAATTGTAATACGTGATGTTCTATAGCATACCCTTCGAGTAAGCATAAAGCAATACCAAACTGCATCCCAAAAATTCATCATGTTTTTGTTAATCACCCCCCTTCAACTCTGTCTCACAATCTTCCTCACAGCCCACAAACCTATATCCTTTAACAAACCCCCCACAATCTTCACAACCCTCCACAAAATCAGCCTCATCAATCTCCCCCAAGCTTTAATCAACCCCCCAATAACTTTCACAACATTAAAATTTCTCGACGCAGACCAATTACACAAAGTCGCTAACCATACATCGAGGCCCTTGATAACTAAGAATCCGAATTTTGGTGTTCCGGTGTAGTAACAGGCAAGGAGAGCGAGGGAATAGAGAATGAGTCTTCCCCGGGGTTGTGTTCCGATGATGAAGATGGCTTTGAGGAGGTAGTGGGGGAAGCGGGATAGGAAGTTGGAGATGGGGGTTAGGAATCTTTGGAGATCGGGAGGGGGAGCGTGAGATTGTTGGAGTAGTTGTAGGGATTTGTGAGAGCGGTTGATGTTGCTAAGGGTGGATATTGATGAGTTGTTTGGTATCGGTGGCGAGTCTAGAAGCGCCATTTCAGATGATTCGGATTGAGGAGATGAAAGAGCTGGACTGTGTGAATTCATATGAGCGTCACTGTTCTGCTCGATTATGGATCCACGGACTGGCAATGTTGGAGTAATTGTATGAGTATCTGACAAATCAAGAGACGAGAGGATTGCGTCATGTTGGGGAGTCGATAAAAGGGAAATGTTGTTATTGTTTGACACATTTTCCTCTTCAGGAGTCATAGGCTCTTATTGTAGATGAGATATGGACATTTTTATGCTAGTTTATGTTATTTGATGTTATTTTAAAAGTTTTCTTTGTGAATTATAGTCGGGAAGGCAAAGTTATTGATATAAAGATGTGACCAGATATAGTACTGTCATGTTTTGATTTTTCTATCTTTCATGCTGACAGACACACAGTCTGGTGTGGTTAGTACAAACATGTATGGCAGTTTTAGGACAGTGACAGCCAATGTACTTTTTTTTTTTACAATGATAGCCTGATTGTAGAGACAGCAATTCGAGAGCTAGTGAAATGTGACCATTTTAATCAGAAAAACCCATTATGACGATGAATGCACTATAATGTATACAGATAAACCCCATCAAATTTAATCACATTCAAAAGATCTATCACCAACGTCTAAACAAACGGGGAGAAACACACAAAGAGAGAATCCCAGGTTGAGAAAAAAACAGTACCCAGAGTATTAAATCAGTCACAATTACTACCCGAGAAGCAAAAACACTCCCATGTAGTTTCCATCAGACTATACAAGTACAATACATCTTATATTCTCAAACCAGAGCAGCACCAATTACTCTCTCTAGTGCCCGAGACGGAGGAAGTATAAGATGCACTGAATCCATACTTCTACTAATCGGAAGCTGAATTTTTTTGGTTTGTAAAGCGTCATGAACAAGCTTGTCTCCCACCAGTCAAGAAGATAATATCCATCATCTATCAAAACAAACCTTCCGAATAAAAGATAGGGAAATAAATCATGAGTATTTACCAATTCAGGTCATTCTCTACATACAACTAAAGACACATATACATCTGAACTTGATATTCACTGCGGAATTCTCGCCTATGACCGATTACTCACATCTCTAAAACATATACACCCCCCCCCCCNCCCCTATTGAAGAACTTACCATTCCCACGAATAAGAAAGCCAACAAAATCACTGCAGATATCTGGGATTCTTTCCGTTTGATATACACATACATATAAATAAATACATATAAATACGCATCTATTAAACCCAACCCAACCCAACCCAACCCACTCAATACGCAACGAAAAACATTTCTGAACTAAATATTACAAACCGGAAAAAACACTAACCGATACATCAGGAAATAAACGACAATGATAATATGACGGGTTGCACTTGTCATACATAATTTTACATAGTATAAACTCACTCTAGCGAGCGATTTCCACATCCCAGGGGGGTGGTCAAAACCTCATAAGATGAGGGAGTTTCATTGTAGATACTAGAGATGATTGATTTACTTCGAGCTATACAGATTTAGAATTTTCTTGGACGCTGAGGGGCTGATTTGATTGTGTTACTTTCGATTTTCACATACGTGTCAGGTAATTTATTCTTTATTTGATAGAAGGCAAATCTTAGAACAAGTACATGTTTATCAAGAAGCACGTAACACTATAATACTACACTCAAAGTAATTAAAATATCTAAGTCGCTATATAACTCCACGTAAATGCTCATACCAAATCCATGTACCCCAGACCATCCATACCCATACACTCTGTGTGTTAACAACATAATATCATATCATCACTGTTCCCACTCACATCACTTTATCTATAAAACCTTAACCCTGGTCCACTCACTAACCGAACCCCCTAGATTTAACCCCATCTTCGCCCACCATCTCCTAACCTCCAATTCTTCTCCCTCATTTCCTACACTATCTTCGAGAGCTTCTTCTATATCGCAGGTTTTATATTCGACCCTTCCTCCCGGTCTTCCATTAGATACATGGCTCAGGTTTGCCCACCATTCCAAAACTTCTACATGACCATTCTTCGTAGGACCTACTAGAACCTGATTATCGAATGCTAGTTTTTCGCCCTTGAGTTCACGCCATGTATCTAAACATGCAACATGTCCATGAGCCGATGCAACTTTAGCCACGGATTCAGAATGTGCGATAGGAATACCAGAATTATCCCACCAACGAAGAACGAGAGCTTTGTTGTTTTGAGCTGCGGCTAGTAGTGCTTTACCGGGTTTGAGTTGTAAAGCTGGAAGAACATCAGAGGTATTTGTTGTAGCTTCTGCATGTCGAGTTCGTCTTTCGGCTTCGTTATGGGGAAGGCTTGCTTGTTTCCACCATTCAAGAACTAACATGTGTCCTTTGGAAGATGCTTGTTCCAGTGCCAATTCTGTGTATTTCAAAGGAAGTCCAGACTTTCTCCACCAATCGAGAACATGTACATATCCAGATTTCGAGGCTCCATCAATTGCTTCTGCAGTATAGTCTTTAGATAAGAAGGAAGGGGATGTGCGCCACCATTCTAGAATTTCAGTACGTCCATAAACAGCAGAGGCTTTTGTGGGTAAAAGTTTCTGTCCAAAGGTAGCCCAAAACACGTCCTTGAATTTTGTTTCTAGATATGAGAGGACCTCCGTGAGGCAGAATTTGATGATGAGTTTAACGCATAGCGGGGAAAGCTCCCGCATATTCTCAGGGGCGGTATTTAGTTTGTCGATGATTTTGTAAACGGGAGATGTAAGAATAATCCATTCGAGCGATCGCATATAAGTTTGCAATTCATCTTGTGCATCGTCGGGCTTTCGCTGCCATTCAATCGGTCTCGGTATTGTGGCATAAACATTGAGCGCTCTCGAAACCTCCCAATCTCCTACGTATTCGAAAATGAGGGACCATATCTCTGGTGGAAGGAGCGCATCTGTCTTCATATTATATCTTGCCAGACTTGCCGCACCAGATGCAGCAATATCCACATCATGTCCAATTGTCAAAAGTTCTGCTTGATTTTTGATAACGTCGACAAGTTCATTGAATCCATCCCACCCGACAAAGCATTTCTCTGGCCCCTTCGCATCATAATGCCATAGTATTGGTTGCATAACTCGAACCCATTGCCACTTTCTCCGTACTTTATTCAATTGTTTCTTTGTGATCGGGTTCTCCCACATGGATGTTGTCATTCCTGGCACAAGTAATATCTTCTTGGAAACATCCCACCCACGGAGAATTTCGAGCAATAGACAATCGGTTATGCCGTGCAACATCTTCGCAAACGTGTCGGCATCGATAGGTGCTAGTACCAGTATATCCGCCCAGTCACACAATTCAAAGGCCTCTTGTCGAAAATATTCGATTTGATCTCGTTCTATACCCTTCCTCGCCTCATCCGTCTCCCTCGTCAAAAACCTTTTGTTTTGGTATGCCAGCGTCTCTTGAGATAATCGATATGATGGCCATGTTTCCTCGTCAATAATCGCTCGTGTTTCGATCTTAGGATTCTTAGATAACCTCACGACGAGAGCGAGAGCTTGTGCGACATCTTTACTTCCATTTGCGGCCACCAGGACTTTTAGCTTTTGAGATTCGGTAATTCTCATGTCTGCGATTGATGAGGATGAAGATATCTTGGGGATTCCCGTAATAAATTCTTTCCTGAGTGCAAATGCATGGTCTGCCATTTTGAGTCACAAGCACCTCACTGGCGTTTCAATGCACAGCTGTGAAAAGAAAGAAAAGAAGCGGTGGCTGTTGATGTGGATGTGGATGGTGATGTACTGACTGATGATTGAATAGATTAATCTGGGTTGTTGAATCCTAATCGGTGAGTAAAAACTGGAGCAGAAGTAAGTGTAGGGAGTATATCGTCTGCAGAGTATTTTCCGGTAGATGATAAGTCGAATGATTCAGTCAGTCGATGAGTTGTGCGATACCATGTACGTTGATAGAAAATGAAGACGACGTATCGTATCACTATGACCGTGTTGTGTTGTATGGAACCAATCCGATATTCTTTGATGGATCAATCATTCATTATTCATTCCAAGCCCCGGAAAAAAGAATGCAAATCCTCGAAATGATGTGTGGGCTGGCTGAAACCCCTGTGCCCCCTGTAAGAGACGTCACTTTAGTGAATATGGAGCCACTGAGCCACTGATAAGCCTTGAAACTTCGGAGCACGTGTCCCTACCGAAAACCCGAGTAAATGCTGAAACTTCATTGGATGGTCCAATCGCATTGTTGATGAAGTAATCTATCTGGTCTGGTCTCAGCCGTGCCACGTGATTCTGTGATGACTACTCCATGGCCAAAGACAAACGTCCAACGGCGAACTTCACTTCAGAATTGGTCACCTGGAAATATTACAACTACACTACTGTATGAGGCTACTGTAATTCATGATCAAGTGAATATGAGGACACAGAACTTTCTTCTCGCGCACTCTGGATTGGAAATGAAACCTTCCGAAACAATTCGTCCATGTAAGTTACCATGCACAACGATAGACCTTCTATCACCACGGCCGCCGATTTGAAACCAAAAAACGCTCATCATGCTGTGGCATCATATTGGGTTTCGACATATATGTCGACCAGTGTCTATGCCCATTGCTATACGCAATTTGAGTATTCTACCCACGCCTTTCCAAACACTACGTCTGATTCTGTTCAAACATAGATGCGCGTCAACATATACTAATCCACAGAAATATGATGACTTCTTCCGCTATACTAAGGGTCAATGGTTACAGGATGGAGAGAAAAAACTTTCCCGGAGATATCAAGAGTTCAACGTTGAAGCACTCAAGCGTATTGCAATCGAAAGTGTCGGTGCCAAATCTTGCTCTACAATGACCAAGATAAGCGAATCGGGTTATAACAGGGTCTTTAAGCTGACAATGGATAATGGTTCCGTTGCTATTGCACGTATACCCATTCGGAATCTTTGTCCAGATTCTAAAGCCACAGCTTCTGAGGTTGCAACTATGGATTTCGTAAGTTTACCCCTAGTCCATGTCATGAAGTGTTTGCTGATATCTGATCGCATTAGGCTAGAACAATTCTCGATATACCGGTTCCTAAAGTCTATGCTTGGAACACAGATTCCAATAATCCTGTCGGAACAGACTACATCATAATGGAAGAAGCCCCCGGAATTTCGCTCGCATATCGAAATTATGAAAGCCATAAGAGTGTCGTGTCAAGAAAAGAACTTGTCACAGAACTAGCGTCAAAACAAAAGTTCGTCGCCGATATAGTGGCCATTGAGAAGAAGCTACTTTCTATAGTCTTTAAACAGTTGGTCTTCATAAATGCTATGGGATCTGTAGGAACTTGCTGACATCCCCACAGCCACGGTAGTATTTATTACATTGCAGACTGGTTTACTGGATGTGAAAAAGCAGAGGTTGTGAATGACATCCCAATTGAACTGAAGAAAGAAGTGGAAGAGCGTTTCGCAATTGGTCCACGGGTAGAAAAAACTTCATGGAAAGACGAGCTATCAGCAATGCGAATCGACCACGGTCCCTGTAAGCAACGGAAAATCAACCATTTTTCATGACTGCCAAGTACTAATCTTGCTCAGGGAAAACTGCACATGAATTTCTCGAATCTCAGGCTAATAATCAGATCAAATGGTTGAGTCAAAAAGATCTCCAAGAATCGCCAAATAGAAGCTCATTTTTCGACTCTCAGCACTCTCCTAGTACCCATATTGATCTTTACAACAGATTTCTGGACATCCATCGTTTTATTATCCCAGAAAATTCAATGATGGCTCAATCTAATCTCTGGCATACTAATATTAATTCAAACCACGTCTTCATTAAGGATGGCCATATCACCAGTCTTATCGATTGGCAATTTGCTTGGACTGGCCCCTTATTTCTCCAATTTGACTCTCCGGTCTTCACACAATACAATCGTGCGATGAGGTTGGAAGAGTTTAGTGAGGCTAGCCCTCTTGCACATGACGGTAGCGGCATCAGGCGTATAACTTTCGAATTCTTCAAAAGGATCTTTACAGGTTAGAAGTTGCTAAACAGGTTCCTTTACTTGACAAAATGAAAAATGTGCCTGCTGCAGGCATACGAAGCGAAATTATCGACCGTGGCTTCGACACCTGGAATGGAGATATTGTAGAGTTGAGAGAACGCTTGATTAAATTTGAAAGGTTTGTTTTTACCTCACCTTCACACGTATCCCACTCTTTTTAGTACAGAAACTGACAATCACATAGGAATTGGGAAAAAATGGAATTCAACATTCCGTGCCCGATTTATTTCACTAGAGAAGAAGTACAAACCCACATACAGGAGGTCATGATATGGGAGGATGTCGACGAGTTATGGAGAGAGATGAAAATATTCATTGATGAGAATGATTATATCTCTAGGAAAGATTATAACAAAGGCATTGAAACATGGATTCTTTATCCGCTAAATGTGTGCAGACGCGGCATGTATGGAGACAGTACTTATACTTCGAAGGAGAAAGAAGAGGCGCGTGAGAGGAGGAATAAATGGATTCTGAAGAATGGATGGGAGGTGCTTAGAAAGCGAGCATCGTGGTATGGTTCTGGAACGAGGCCCAAGTCTTAGTCACGTAATAGCATTGAGATCTAGACCAATCCAATCCACTCCACTCCAACAAAAACATTTTGTTGACGATCTATTCAATCATGACAGTTGACATCTAATCTACAACATGACATATCACATTAGACATCATTGGATTAAGAGAAGCAAGAGGAAAAATCTCTTAGTTGTAGATGGGGTATAGAAGTTATCAGAGACTAGAGGGAAATCAAAAAGGGGAGTTTGCAAGTAGTAAGTAAAGAGAATAAGATGATTAAGTCTTCTTGTAATCTCAAGAATATATCTCCAGTAACAAAATCCCGAACTCTTCTTAAAAACCCGAATTTATCTATGAGATTGGACTTTGATAATCTCAACATCTTCTATTGTCTAGTACTGGATAGCTAGGTTGATATAGTGAAGATGAAACACATCCGTGCGCAACATGGTCGGTACGGCGCGGCATAATAAACACTAACAAATATCTACCCAAATCAAAACAATGAGGGCTCACATACGACCACTGGTTCAACCATCAAGTACCAAGATCAAACCGTCCCTCATGTTTACTATGTACTTATAAGGATTCATATTCGAGTAGGCTAAGCAACCTGACGATCATTCTCGAGGCTTCATGCTATAAGACATTCCTACAATTCCTCAACATCACGAAGCAATCGATATCTTTCATCAAAGCGAACATGCCCCCTCCATTTCATAAAGATTCCATCCAATCCATTCAGATTGACCTCCTCAGGATTTAGCAGCTTGATCTTCCATTGTGTAAATGGAGTGGGTTCGGCATGATCTTTAGTCTCGAATATAGTCTCTTCACGTGTCGCGCCTCTCGTGCCATCTGAATAAAGATCATACGAGCATCTTCTTACCTGAGGCATACTAGAGAAATGTAATACTTGGTTATTATAGATATCTGAATAGATACCCGATGTGGTGATTTGCAGTTTCACAACGACAACACCACCTTGCATGGCTTCCGGTCTAGGAAGAACCCCAATCAAGGTAGGATCCATCCCACTTAACCGGTAATGAGACCCCTCCACAAATTGACTTGCAAGATGTCTCTCAGTAAGGAGAGTAAAACTAGCAGTGTTATCATTACCTTTGATACCATTAATCATCGATTGACCTTGATTGGAAGGGAGCTGTGATCACAGGTCAGTTAATCTTTCTTGCGATAAGTAGACTGCCAAAATGATCAGGAAATTGACTTGGAAAAAGAGGCAATCCTACCGTGTTTGATAGTATGTCATAATGAAAAGCTAACACAAATTAGCGAAACCTCCTCAAATATTAGAAATACAATCAAGTACTTACGTTGATGATCACTGGCCCACCTTGAGTCGGCATGTTCCAACTCCATGATAACGGTAGAGAGATCTTGTTGATACTCGGCCAAAGGCTTTCGTCCATCGAGAGTGATTGAACTATCGGCTAGTGCCCAATAGCGATATGCCCAGGCCATATTCCGGAGTGAGAGGACGACGTTGGTTCGCAAAGCCATAGCCCGGTCATAGAATATTGATTTGGCTTCAAGATAAACAGCTTCCTGGCCAACAAATCCGGCTTTTAATGCCTTAAGATCTGCGATATCTTGCGAACATCGAATCACTTCCATCTGCGCCTGAATATACTCATACCCGGATTTTACTGCTTCTGCTTGTGCTTGGGCTAATTGTTTCCCATTGATAGCGTGCTTTCGAAGGCCTAGTTGGTATGCACTCGCACCTGCAATACCCTGTGAAACTGCGAATAACATTTGATCGTCAACTTCTAGAAGCCATCTATCCCATGCGGCCATAGTTACAATAGCAGCAGCATCAGCGTCTCCTTGGCTTGTACCGGAGATATCTCCCGTGGTAGGAATATCGATGTTGGGGTTGTTTCCAAATTGTATTAGTGTCCTCACTATAGTATCAACAGAAGGATATAGAGTACCAAGGGCCTCGATGCAGTCTAGAAGTGTTTGCAATGTACCAGAGGACAAAATTTTGTTCACTTGACCAGCGATTTTCTCTGCTGCGACAACAGCTCCGATGGCCTGTCTTCCAGCTACCGCGCCTTGGGCAACCCCACCGGGACTGCCAAGGCATAGCTGACCAACTGCAATTGCAAAGGCTAGGAGCTCATTATCTATCAGCAAACAACCATGTTGTTGTAAAATAACTTACTGATGGTTGCTTGCAGGATCTCGAACACAGCTTTTAACTTTTGCTCGAAAATCCAGCTATTCAACCCCACTTCGAAAGCAATTCGTAGAAGTTCTAAAGCGAAAACATCGTTATCAAATTGTTGGAAACAGCCAGTAGCTGTTCTTACAGAAGATTCGTATTTTTCGAGTGCCAAGTTGCGCATATTGACACGCATGTTATACTCATTGATAGCTTGCGACAACATGACATTCCATGCTTGCATGTGAACATCCAAGGACTGTGCCTTATCCTCAAAACGCTCAAATTGTTGTTCAAATGCTGTCGCAGCATTTAATGCGACTTGGGTTGTTTCTTTGTATCGGCTGAGAGCCAACACTGGGGCATAGCTCATATCTTTGCCAGCCATTGCTTGGCCAGCTAGTTGCTGACCAAGAGCTCTTGCCTGTGTATTGATGAGGGCATAGGCTTGTTGCCTCGTACTGATTCTTGCGACGTGAGAGCATAGTGAGATTGCTATGGAACTATTTCGCCAGAATTGAATAAGGCCAATTTGAAGCTGCGTATTCAAACTGGCTTGAAGTTCTTTACTGGTGGTAGAAGGGTAGAATCTCTGATATTCGACTTGTAAGCCGCTTGGACTGAAGACTACAATTACTCCAGCATTGGCTTTGCCGGTTCCTATCTGATCAAGAACAACACGCTTTGTATTATCACCTGTGGCTACTGTGATTTGCTGATTTATCACTGACGTATAGATTGAGATGACACAGGTTGTCGTAAGACCTCTTGGAACTGTGAGGGTCACTGGACCATTGGAGGTGAGAACCCTAGAGACAAGAAGGATTGTTCCGTTATCATTAGGCGCAATAACGGTGGTTTGGTCCAAGGCAAGAACATCTGTATATACGTTTACTCGGCTCATGGAATGTGGGAGAACTTTAGAGGAATCGAGGAAAACTCCACGGAATGTCGCAATTTTCTGAACGGAGGCAATCGTCAACTGCTGTAGAAGAAAGTGGAGAGAAAGGATTACTCACTGAAGTCTGGTTAACATCTTGAGCTGCTTGTAGTGGAATGCTGGCCACGGCTTGCTCATTTGCAAAAGCTTGCCACCCTGGTGGTGAGTTTGGTTGTGGGATGATGATATTCCTCATTTTGCTTCGTTTCAATGGTTAAGATTGGTAGAGTGGTGAGTTATTCGTCCCGACTAATATCGACTCAACACGATTTTCTTTTCTTCTTCAATAATACGAAGCCAGTTCTCCTTAAAGTATGCACGGAGAAGTCATTGAATCGGTATAAAAAGCACAACCGAATCACATCGTCACGTTCTATGCAAGTTAGGAAGCTGGCGGAGAGAATGAGACATGACAGAACAAATTTTGGAGGGGCAAAAAACCTACATTGGTAATGTCTACATCATGAGCAGCATCACAAGCTCAGTTTCCAAGGCGTGTAAGTTGATTTACAGGTGATTATGCCAGTGGCTGTATGGAGAATGAAATTGATTGAGCTATGTAAGAGAAGTACTGATATACAAATCGGGGACAACCGACGTAGTTTCAATGACAAACCAGTCTACGATAAATGGTTGAGCTCCGCATTTGCAATATTATTTAATGCGCCCAGCTTGATTCATCGGTCAAATTCTATTGTGGATAGCTGAAGAATCTTTTCATTTATTTGTACGGAGTTGAAGATGTCACTGTGTGGCAGAAGTGCAGCACAACCCCCGTCGTTTTCTCTCAATGTGTGATATTGATTAGTAAACTAGAATGAGGGGTTGATCTCCCACCTTGCAGTGCAATCATGATAGCCAGTGAGAAGTTTTTCAGCTGCTGCGCTTATCTGCTGAGTGGCTTGTGGCTGCAGAGATGCGGGGAATATCGATTTTCGACGTCCACTCCTGTTTTGTGATCTTCACTATTCCCTCGAATTAAACTCAGAGGTGAGTTTCTGTAACTTATCCACAATTTGTTGTGGACTGATTTTGACGGCCTCGAACTGCAGGACATGCCATGGAAACACAATACATTTCGGCACGGAGAACAATTGGCGTACATTGTCTTCTACGCATATTCTACCATTGATGAATAGTGGGGGGAGTAACACCCGCAAGCCCATAATGCACCTCACCCCACAAACGATCACCTCGATGTTACCCTGCAACTCAACCTCATCACCTCAACCTCCATGTATGTGCGTGTCCATATTCGAACGTCGCGGAGAAGATGGTGATATGCTCTAGCTACCTAAGTCTTTGGCTGGCTACCTCCCAGTGAGACATAATTCAGCTCGTATGTTACAAGAAAATTTCCGAATCAATCATCTTGCGTTTCTTCTTTGAGTGTGAGATGCACCACTCAATTTTTGCGCTGAACGTATTCAAACTTCCTACTTATGGCTATATGCATCAAATGACAGCGGATGTATGGCTAGGACACCAGTCATTGGGCTTCTTGAGGTCTTGATGGCCTAATTCAAATCACATGCTAAGCAGAATCGCAACTTCCTTGTTGTTCTTCAATTGATCATGCAATTACCACCTCGTAACGGGAAACACGAGCAGACTCTGTCTCACCGCTTGTGATGCAAGAGGACATAAACGTGATTTCATAACGTGGGAATTGTTACAACGATAGAGAGTCATAGCCAGCCACAATCATCCCTTGATGATTGGATCTCGATCAACGTTCGTGCAGCCAGGGGACATTGGTATAGAGATTTTGTTGAACTTAAGACTGTTAAATATGAAGGACTTCGTTGCTTTTATCGTCAGCATTCCTGATCATTGTCATCAATGATATTCTTATCCATCAATTGAAAACATCACTTTTCCCAACATTCTTACAATCCATCAGTAACCATGTCGTTTGACCCTTCAAGACCAATTGATGACGAGGAGGTCTGGTTCCCCAAGGGGATGTTTGTCGATAATCGTACCAATTCTAAGTTTGGCTTTGATGCCGGCGACGATGAAAGAGCTTTCATCTTCAACTCTTCGGATATGAAGGCGTTGAATCGTTTTCTCGGGACGGGCAGATTGCTACCAACCACCCGCAATGAGTATCTACGATCATTGTGCATTTTGACAACTGATCCCCTCAGTACGGATCTGGCGAGTGAGGTTGACAGTCTTGTGGTGACTTATACCAAGGTGTGTATAGCAATTGAGCGATAAAGCCATCTGATACACCATGATCCAAAGTGTGCACTCGAGGACGGGCTGTTTCGTTGGAAGTTGGCTAATCAGTTCGTTATATTGCTTTGAATACAGATCAAAGGAGACTGTGTTTACTTCAGAGATCATACATGGCGTAGAATTGTCGACATTGCAGCGCAAATTAGAATCTATGCCACAATGTCAGGCGGAACGGAAGAAACTTCCTACACAGTTCTTATGCTAAAATGGATTGGCGACTTCCACGTCGAAAACAACAAGACAAATCCTGATCAAGCAAAATTAGAGGAACTGAAAGAGGGCATTCGATGGGTGATCGATGACGAGCTCAGGATTATCAAACAATTACAGACTGGAGCACAAGAAGCATTAACCGGCTTGGAAGGTTTTCACGGTCAATGCGAAAAACATGAAGTTGCAATGAGAGCTAATGCCAATTCTCTTGAGGCGCAATTGATCAGAGAGGGTAACGATATTGAGAGTATGCAAAAAAAGATTGATGAGTCTCAAGCTGAGCTGGACGAGTACCAGGCAAGAATTGACGGAAGTAAGAAATTTTCAACTGTTCACTTTATATTTGGAACCTCTCACTAATCTCTACTTTTCTGTGCTACAGAAAATAAAGTGATAACAGATGCTCCCAAATACATGTGGGTGTAAGTTAATGAACTGCAACTTCTTTCGTCTAACTCAGCTAATTATATCCAGTTGGCCCATTGGAACTTTCGTCGGAGTGGGCCTCGTTCAAGCTGCCAAGAACGAAATCAAGGGCATGACAGAAGCCATGCGGGAAATTCAAGCTTTGATGGATGAGTATGAAGCTAAACAGAAAACTGCTTCTCGCTTGGAACTCAACATCAGTTTTGTCAACGTCAGTGATCAAATCCTATTTAAGATCACCCACAGTACTAATCAGGATACCTTTTTTAGAACCAAGTAAGAAATCTCACGGGTGAAATTGGACCAGCAATGCGCACACTCGAATTACTCCAGGGAGCATGGAAATCGATGGTCACAGATCTTGAGACTATCAAACACTTGATTGACAACGATACTGAGAACATACCTCCAATGATACTCGCGAGACCCCAGATGCAGAAAATCGTTAATGAGTGGAACGAATTTAGAGATTTTGGTATGTCTGAAAACTCGGATATAAAATGGTACTCCGATCGCTGACTCTTTTCCATAGCGAGCAATTATATTCAAAACTCCTACCTTAGCGAGTCTCCGGAAAATGTGAGTGTAGAGCAGTATATTCATCAGCTGGAACTAAGGTACTTCACCACGTCAAAATGCTAAGAGTGAAACACGAACATTCAATCTGTTCAGGATGTGAGATGAGAAGATTGTGGTTGGTGGAGTCGCATGTATTGTCGTGGGCTTTTACGAATGTAGGAGATTACAATGTCGAAGTTTCTTATCTCTTGAGCAGTTGACAGTTTCAAATGAATTCATATGCAATGATTATCGGCGCACTCAATCCTTTTTGAGGGAAGCAATGGCTCATGTGTGGCCAGCATTCTCTGCTGGGTTCTTATTTGCTGCTTGGAATGACGGTATCGATAATCTATTTCCATATTATACCCACCCGTCTTGATTCAAGGAAAATAATCTTCCCGAATTCTAATGCTTCGCACCAAAAAATGAGAGAGACACCATTCTAGAATAAGTCTAAAATCATCAAGGAGAAAAGAATAACTTAGGTAATCCATGCTCAATGTCGAAAGTTCCTAGCAAAATAATCTATTAATAAATCAAAAAAAAATTTATTATAAAAAAAGTGTGTGAGAACAGAATAGCGGAACCATTCCAATTCTCATGGTTCAGATATCATATCTTGATACCACATATTACATTATGCCGATATAATTCCCTACGGTTTGTATTCGTCTCATGGATGGATGTGATGGATTTGAACCGGGTGGTTTGGCTGATGAATTAGCAATGGAAGTTGGGATTGGATTCAGGGGTGAGGGGGACGGTTGTGTAGATCTTGGGGAGGGTGGGAAGGATTAGGAGGGATGTGTTGGGATGTTGGGATGTTGGGTTGATGGGATTTTGATTGGTTGTCTGCATGCTTGCATGCTTTATTGGTAGGCTTTTTCCCTCTTTGCTCTTTGACAAGTGATAGTGTTATGAACTTCTTTTCACGCATCTATTATACTCGTCTTAGGAGGTGATCAGAGGAGGGTAGGAAATATTTAGTGTACAATGATATCACCGAATATCGAATGAAAATGATAGTCTTGAATCGCCAGTGAAGTATCTCGATTTTGCCGTTTAATCTAATCTAGTATTGTGGCCCGATTCGCTGACCGTCTATGAATCTCTGACAGTGTTTCAGATATATCTCGTCTCGAAGGATCACATGATCAACATTGCCCTCCGCCTCCTGGAAAAGAGATAACACGGCATCGAGTCTCTCAGCATGTTGTATCTATGAAAGAAACGCAGTTTCGGGAGTGAATACTTCTCACGTGTCGAATGACGGATACCACGTGACGTTCTTTACTCCTTGCCGCAACTATCGTGAGTATTGGCATGCATTAGGAGACTTGTAGATCGACCTGCCGTTTATATATCCTAGGCATGAATTTTCCTGTATCCGGCTCCATATTTTCCTATATCGGATTTTGTCAATCATCCGTCAATCTTTCAAACACCACTCCCCTGCACGACCAATCTCCACATTCCAAAATTTCCACCCCAGCCTGCAGCTTTCTTCTCCTGTCCCATCGACGAAGGAAATTCTTTCAAATTTAATCTTTCCACCACGCTATATCCCAAATCCAAAAACTTGCACAATCGCAACCATTTCTCGCCTCGATAGTTCTCTTTCTCATCGAGGGCAATTTCTAATAGTCTTCCTTCCTTTTTGAGGGTGCTTGTAACGGAATCTGATTTCTCTGGTTGAGCAATTTTGATGTCCTCGGCTGCATTGATGCTGGAGGTATATCGCGATAATTTACTCCACGTAACCAAATGATTGAGCCAGCTATTAGCGCAGGGTCTTCTCTCCACATCACATTCTCCATCTCCATGGTTCCGCGATGATGAGACAGGGACGACGAATTTAGTGTTTGGGTATTGGATCATGAGCTCGTTTGACGCGCCATCCTTCGAGATTTCGGTAAATGTATGGGTGCTGAGTTGTGGTAATGAACTGTTCAATGTTTCGGCGGAGATATGTGTGTATCCTAAAGTTTGGAGAGCAGTTCCTAATGCTGCGGTACTGGATGCATGATCGCTGAGGATGAATATGCTGGGATGCTGAGGGGACTCGATTTGTGTGGAAGTAGCGGCTAGAATTGGGAGGAGGCCAGTGATGAAGGGTGAGAAAAACATTTTGATTTTTTGAATTGGGTAGATTTGCAGATGAAAGGAGCTGCTTGAATGAAATATTCAGACGAATTTATTCGACAATTTAGAGACAATTTCCAATCTTGTATATTTTCGAATCGTAACTTTCACGTGTGTAGGGCCTCGTTATCTGAAACGGATCGCTCAATGCATGTGTCACTCGATCAATGGATAAAAAGGAGCTAAATTTTAGAAAAAGTTAAAAGGACAATGGCATGGCATACATTGAGAGGATTAGTTCAAAGATATACTTTACATTCATTGACCTTCCCATGTAAGAGCTCGTCCCATCAATATTGTCAAGGTCCCATATGGAGAGAATGACATTTCCCCTGATTCAGCTAGAAATTGTCCGCTGAGTAAGCCGTGCACCGCGTAATGACACCGGGAGTCGGTGCTTTAATTTACCATGTTTACGCAACGTCTCAGTGTTATTAATAACATTATCATCCTCCAATCTTGAGCCTTTGTGCTTTATCGTTTTGACGATGCGGAAGCGGATTTGGTGGAGAGGGTCAACAACATACTGTAGATTCGAGGGATTGTGATTTGTGGATGTGATAAGCTACTTCTGCGTATTACGCGGATACGGCGACACGGACGGGGAAAGCTTTAGGTGTGGATTATTAGTGGAGATAAGCATTTTTAAGGGTTCTTTGAATTCTTCCAAAGTTCGAGAATGGAGGTCCCAGCCGGATTACAATCCACATCAGATGTTAATTGCCGATATTGATCAGCAGGCTGTGTCTAGGCTATTTGTGGTTCCGCAGTAGGATGAAACAGTTACAGTGGCGAGAGTGGAAAGGAGGGACCTAGAGCGGTGTAAGCTAAAATCCCCTGAAGGCGAAGTGGAAGTACGAAGCACGAAGTACGGAAGGGAACATGCTAGGGTGTTATTTATGGGGTCATTCACCAAATTGATCTGGACCCTGAATTCAGGAGAAGAAGATCTAGATTATAAGAAGAACCTCAATGAGAACAAACCGATGCTTCAGAAGAAAACTTCACATTAAGCTTTCCTCATACGATAATCCAATGCCATAAATTTGAGGGGCCAATAGCCATACGATAGGATAATATTGCGCCAGTAACTTGGAGAGTATGCTCATTGTTTCAATGATAGCAAACTAAACTGGCCATATGGTGGGGGATCATCCGGCCTAAACATCGGGCACATGGAGTCGTCTTAATGAACGTGAACAACAAATCTCGTCGTTGTTACTTTGAAATAATTACCCGAGGGAAAATAATGCCGGGTTTGTGGACGACAGGAGACTTTAGCCGTGAAGTCTGAAGTTTGAAGTGTGATTTAGGTTAAGCTCGATTCTAAAGTACTGAAAATTGGCTAGCGGAACATCGACAAGGTTATACCTGATGAAATCTCGACTGCTGGCAAATTGATTGCTAAAAAACTCGCAATCCATGCCGTATAAAATCTTCAGGCTGGATACATGACAAACAGCGGGAAACTAGATCTGGTACTATGAAAAGGTATGTTCAGCTCTACATAACCTGGTAACGACAGCGGGCTGGTGTCTGCCATAGCTTTTAGCATGCGTCGAGACCGATGTTTGTCCATTACCATCATTTTTGGCAAGCCCTTCAACCAACTCAGTAATCCAGAATGTATACAAATCTGTTCTCGTAGAAAAGGTTGGTTATTAGTCGATAGACGTTTGCTTGTTCAGGGTGAAGTATTTGTGCGAAACCTTACGTTGACAGATTCCGAGACCTCTTTTCCTATCACACGAATATCATCTGCCGTAGGATAAGCATTTGAGTGGAGCGAGGTATTACCACACACTCCCTTTGCCCTCGAGTCGTTGATATCCCTAGATCTTTCTCGTAGCTTTGATATTCACATCTTGTAATTCAATAGTCAATTCGCACGGGAAATTGCTCAAATGGTTTATGTGAGAAGTATCTGCTCACACTTTGAACAGGTTGTGAGCGTGGGCATATCGAATTTTGAGATATTTTAGAGGTGATCGGGTGGGCATTAATTTACAACATAAGTATCCATTCCGAATAAGATATTATCTTTTTGCTCAAAGTCATATCTGTTGAAAGTGTGAGTTGTGATGTCCTGCGTGGATTTGAGAATTCAATAATTTGCCAGATTACATAAGCAAGCATCACATCACGTGTACTCCTGGTAGTGGCGGAAGTGAGGATGATAATCTTCACTTCATCCATCACATCAAATATATCAAATATATCAAATATATCAGTTGTATCAGTTGTATCATCGAATTATATCATTTACGAAGAATCACTCATCAAGCTCAAATTGCAAGTTGGATATTCAAAGAAGATTCTTGTGTAAACGATTGACTTTGTTATGTCCCATATGTTTCCGGCTTCTGTTTTCCCGCCTTGACTTGCAAATTCAAATTGTCAATAACTAAATACATTAAAGAAAATGAATGATCAACATTTAGCTGACCCTATGTACAGACTTGTGAAGATCTCCAGCCTTAGGTTGGAAACCTAATTGTTCCTGAGGGGAACAATCTATTGGCATTGGTAGTAGTAAGGGTTGACGACTACACAGCTGCTGCCTGAAGCGCAAACGGTGGCTCCAGTGTATCCAGTACCTCCACTTTTGCCATACTTAGCGACACCACCAGCTCCTGAAGTTGCAGTTGATGAGGGTGCCGAGCTAACGGTTGTAGTGCCTGGGACACTTGGGGCGGTTCCAGATCCAGTGTAGGTAGAGTTGATGGGGCCCCACTTTATGTTTGAGAAGGTGACGGAAGCACCTGGAGAGCTGGCTTCAACATCAGCCGGGACACCTGAAGTAGCACTGCATGATCCTCGAGTGACACCTGCGGCGCTTGGGGATTTGGTTGGTGGGTAAGGGGCATCGAGCCACAACATGCTGGCGGAATGGTCATCCCAGATGGACATCACAAGTACCATACCCTTTGCCAAAGCTTTGCTCATTGTGGCAAGACCTCCCTTAACAGCGAATTCGTTGGTGTCGCCAAAAGCAGTCTTTTGTGCGGCACAGAAGGAGTCGGTGATGGAATTTCCTGGAACTCCAGCAATTGTAGATTGCGAGTTTGGAATCACGACGCCATTCTGAACATAGAATCGTCGGATTTCTTTCAAGGTACCTGTAGCTGTTCCATCGTTGGTGATGAATTGGGTCACAACGGTGAAAACTTTGTTGGTGTTCACGGTAAGACCTGCACCATAGAAAGAGGTGTTACCCTGGCGGTAAGAGTTGAAGTCACAACCATCAGCATCGCATAGAGAAGAGTATCTTGCACCAATGCCGCAATCGGTTCCAGTGCAGCGAGTCTGGCTGTCAACGGAACATGTATGAGGAGTGTATGCGGCAGAGATCTTGTTGGCTTCCCAAATGTCCATCTCTGAACAGCATGAGCCATATTGTCCTGTACCAGTATTGACATCATTGGTAGATGGAGTCCATCCTACAGAGTTTGCCTGTAATACAATTAGGATATGGTGAAGTTGGACAAGTTCAAAGAAAATCAGATGCTTACCACGCCGTTGATGAATTTGATGTCTTGTGGACATTGAGCATCACAATAACCTGTACCGTATTTAGCACCAGCCTATTGGAAATGATTAGTTTTTATTTCTTGAATGGAGTTCATGTTCTTGAAATACCTTGTTGGTTGGGAAACGGGACACTCCTCCATCAGCATCCATTGCAGCAAAGTACAAGGCACCGTTAAGACCACATGGAAGGTTCGAAACGTCAACATCAAATGTGAATTCTTGATTCAAAAGCTTAAGCAGCTGGTATTGTGTTGTTGATCCAGCAGCCATCAAATAGGTACGAGAACCAACGTTGGTGTTTGCACCCTTGGTGACAAAGTTGAGTTTGATCGAATTGCCACTTGTGGTGATTCCATAAACTCCAGAATAATCTGCACCATCCAGAGCACAGTTTGCAGCACAAGTTACTCCATCAGGACAGAGGGTTTGATCCCAAGCGTTACCTGTGTAGCAATTGGTGGAACCAGTGGTCGAGTGAAGCCATCTCCAGTTGGCGTCGACGACAATGGATTGAGCGGAGCTAGTTCAACCGCTAGCAGTACATTGACTGACACTGAGGGCCGGGTGCGTTTCTGTAGTAAGTGTACTGGCTTGTTGTGCGCGGGCGGCTGCTAGAAGGTAAGTGAAGGCAAGAACTTTCGAAATCATTTTGAAAGGATGTTGATGATTGTGCTTGAAAGATGTAGAACTGTTGACAGCGAGAGTAGATTCATTATATAGTCTTCATCTTCGCCAAGACATTCTCATCACGCCGGGTATACTCCATCTAAGTCCACTCTCATAATTCACCAAGAGGGATTTTTAGAGACAATCGGTGAATATGGAAGTACGGGCAGACAGCCGGTCAATTGAGGCAGCCGAGTATTGTAGGACAACAATTTGACGTGTAATTTGCTCTACTTGCTCTACCACTACATGGAGAGCGGGCTCTAGCAGCTGCCCAAGCCCGTGCTCATGCTAATTACGGATATTTGATGCAGGACCAGCAATCATATTCGGAGCGGAGGAAATGTTTCCGGAAGGAAAAAAGTAACGGCGAAGTTACTCAGTACAGGGCAAATATGCATGGCATGTAGATTGATTAACATTTACTTGTCGCCGCTTTCACAATTGAGACACCCCGGCTTCAACAAAATGCTAATTTACCATTAGGATTTCGCCCTGGACTTAATTATGACTGTTATCACGGCGACGATGCTAGGATCCTTCAAGTTTATCCGTTTCGCTAGACTTAACAAAATCGACGTCTGGTGATAAGCAGGGTCTTACAATATATTAGACTGTTTCTTGTAAGACGATCCAATAGCATTCGTCGCTGCGGAGATTTGCTTGCAGATAATCCGGGGACGCCAATAAGCTTAATTAATTAACCGGGATGAACAAGACCACAACCGCCGAAAAAAGACACCTCAGATTCTGCATCGAGCCTCCCCACAATCTCGCTGACATGTTGTGGGGTCCCCATATAATTATCTGTAGATTATTGGGCGTCAGTTCGGATTTTCCGGGGAGAAACCAATTCTATTTACCGTTTATGTTTCAAACGAAGTGCGGATCTAGGACATCGCCAAACAGGCTAAATAGAACATCCGAAGTGCCACAACACGCACCCATGTGCCGCCATCTGTCCGATACAGATTTTTACCATGTGGAAATTACATTTTTAAGATCATCAAATGATGATTGTTCTTGAATCCTTGTTATCTTAATTTCCATACAGTCTTTGGGAGTGCATAATGCATCAATCAATGCTAAACAGGAATTACTTTCGTAGTGATATTGCACTGCCCCGAGTTGACAATATTTGAGAGGCTAATTGTGGATTCCGTTTAGCTTTTGCGTAAGCGCCTATCAGCGGACCGGCAAGCCGCCTCGTGTATACGTATATACTTCAATGTACTAAAGTTCGGAGGCGAAATGCTTGGCAGGAAGTCACAGTACAAAGGTACTTTGAAAAGTGGATTGTATCACATTTTGACGGAGAGAAAGTTCCAATGCAGTAAATTAAGGTCAGATTAAGTACCCACCTTTCACCCAGTATCAGTGACACCTGCTCACAGCCAATCATTCTACAATTCAAAGCCATACTGTTAACCTACTTCCGGCTCGTTCCAGATATATCTACCGAGGCAGATTGCTGAAGGTCTTCTTTGTTCTCGTGACGAGCAAACAACCCCGACTCTTAGACCAGATACGATGCCAGAAAAAACAAAAGAAATTGCTCTCATCTGGCAGAACTATTTATCCGTGCCAAGAACTTTCCTATCACAATAGAAGTTGCATTCTCTTCAAAATTTATTCATCCCCCAGCGCTACGGAGGAACACATGAACAAGGAACAGGACCCTGCCAAGTATATCACCTGCTCAACTATTCATAGCTGTCGACTCTTGCCACCGATCATATACGGCTCGGGATACCCGCATTCCTATCTTTCATATCGAGGGATTGATACTGACATTTATGAAATCCTCCTAAAGAAGAGCCAAGAATCAATCAACAGTCTAGATAACCACATCTATATTCTGGTAAATAACGCCACGCAGTTTGTCGGCAGCAGCAACCGACGTGTTAAGCCGATGGCTTTGAGCTGCAGATCTCAAAAAGCTGGGCATGGAGCTAGATGTGAATACCATGTCAGGCACCGAGTGGGAATCTGGGGTTGCCGTTCGTTCGTGTATTTTGCATAAGCTGGATAATGTTTTAGGCAGGTTATATCAGTATGTGCACCCGAATAGACAATCATTTGGTGTTTTTTCAATATCTTCCTTCCCCTTATGTTTTTCTCTTCCTCTGTACTACTCATGTTTTTTCATCATTCATTTGTGTTATCTCAAAATTTCTTACTCCATTCTTCGTCGGGATGTCAAGAGAGAATCTTGGTTCAATGAAGCGACTCGTGTAATGGGATGAATTACGAGAACGTCATCTCATGCCTCTTAAATTTTATATCATCATTTATTGTTCAAAAGTCAAGAAAAGCATTTCCTCGACGGCGTTATGATATATGTGGTGATTTATTGCACAATTGTCCATCCATAATAAACGCACACGCGTCGGAAGGCACATGCTCTAACTGTTCTGTTGGACGTCTCCATTTTTGCCACCTTTGTTTCGATCCTCGTCATCTTTTCATCGTTGTCGTTTGCGATAATTGCGTTGTCTGAAACACCTTTACGGTATAAACCGCATGTTGTTTCGAAAAACTGGTTTTACGTCTGTGTATGTACCTACTGTTCCTTATACTGTCGTTGCTGTTTAATTATGGTTGTTATTTACTGTGATTTTTGAATAAAGATTCACTCTTCTCTCATTGTCCACTTAGTCATCTATTCCCTCGCGTCATTTTTACACTTCTGACTACTCGAGATGAGGTCATCCATCAAATGTCGACGGTAAACTTCTATTGTCGTATGTTCATCGTGTTTGAAAAGAATCGGTTTCATATATATTTATGTACATCAGTATATCTTTTTTCCGTCTGACCCAGAGAAACAACTTCATTCAGTATTGATTTTACCGCTATCAGTCGGTCGATTCAAGTGTGGCAGATTTAATCAAGTGGCATTGAAGCCGTGTAAGGGCGCGTTCGGATCGATTCATTTTTTCAACAAACAATTGGAAAATAGACTCGAGCGAATTTCAATATTACATAACGAACATCAGCAGTGTTATGTTAAAATGGTGTAGTTTTGTGACGGATATCTGGTGGTGCCACTGATAAAATGTTGGTAAAACAGAAATGTGATCGAGAAAACATTGTACTTTCTCAGCCAATGAAATAAAATCACTCAATAGAATGATTTTCTTCAAAGTTCAAGTACTAGTTTTGTGGGTTCTTACAACTACCTAGCTCTACCCTTTCGAGTATCCAACATCTTTGGTGTTCGTGATCCTATCTTCTCCCACGAAATGATAGTGATGCAGCAAGTCGTTCGAGCGAGAAGAGATAAGATGTTACTGTCGAATTCATTTCGTAGTATGGGAGTGACTATGAGAATCATTTCTGAAAATAGAAAGGAAGAGTAAGTTGAGTGTATGTGTATTGTTGATGCACCCATTTCAACTATAACTCCAAATGAAGTTCTGTTTGGCTTCAGATACTAATTCCGTCATTCGAGACTATTTGAAGCATAAATAATTATGTTGCTAGAATAGTATTAAGATAGAGCTATCATTTAGGCATGTGAGGAATATAGGTATTTATGTTTGGCATTCTGTTATGAATTATAAGGTATGTACCGCTTTCTTTAGATTTCTCAAGATGATATCACATCAAGAAGATAAACTTATAACCTATTATAGTTATAATCTGCGAGTACCATTACTACCACCCAACAATAGGACCATGAAAGTCTTGCCTTAATTGAAGGCTTTCGTGTTCTCCCGCCACACTCAACCGGATCGAATCTACCAAGTACTAGGCATGATGCTCAATCGTCCTCCATCAACCACAATAAGTGCGTGGGTACAATAAGCACCAGCTCTTGATGTCAAAAAGAGGATACATCCTGCCATTTCTTCCTCCGTGCCTGCTCTTTCTAACGGAATCTGATCCTTAGAAAAAACTCCGTCACCAATGAGCCCTACGGCCATTTCAGATGGGAATACTGGACTCGGTCAGCATTATCCGTAGGGATGTTCATGGGAAAGATTCTGGAAACTTACATCCGGAGGCAATAGTATTACACCTAATCTGAAACGGTGCTAATTGTGTAGATAATTGCTTCATCAAATGTGTAGTCGCAGCTTTACTTTGACCATAGATGATTCCACCAGGTGCTTTTCGATTCAAACCACCAATAGAACTGGTAGCAACGACTTGACTCTTCTGCTCGACATTTCCTTTCTTATTTCCTTTATCCAACAGATCCAAGAAAGCCATAATACAAGAGAAAACAGCTACAGTATTTAATTCAAATGTCTTAGTCATCTCCTCCATACTAGCACTTCCCCACGCGGAAGCAAATTCAGATATGGAAGAAGACGGGGTAATGGGTTTTGTAGCCTGAGGACCAGCAATACCAGAATTGGCGACTAAAACATTGATATATCCTACTTCGGACTCGATCTTCGAGACGATGGAAGCTACTACTTCTTTGTCGGTTACATCGCCGACAATTGGAATGATATTGCCGGTATCTACGGAAGATGCGGCGGATTCAAGAACTTCTTTTCGACGACCGATAATGTATACTCTTTCGGCACCGTTGAGAGCAAGTGCTCGGGCCATCATTAGACCAATACCTGGAATTTGATATTAGAGAGGTAGGTAAATGTGTTGGATTATATGTACCACTACCGCCGCCAGTGACGACAGCTACGAGTCCTTTGACATTGAATAAATTTGCTGCCAGGATCGATGAGGTTGCCATGTTGTAGTTTGGTATGGTCCGGTATGATATGATATGAGCAATTCAAAGCCTGTTCATTAAAGAATGATAAATTGGGTAGTTAGATAGTAAAGATCATACTTAAACAAACCGTTCATGCTATCATTTATACCTAATTGCCCCTCAATGACATCGTTATCGTTCACTTAAAGGGCGCTCGCTCACTAAGCATCAACCGTTACACTCCACTTCCCGTCGCAACCCCCACTTCCCGGCCTAGCGAATAGAAACCTTTTTAATTATGCCGAGAATTTCACCAAAAGAGAGAGCGGTGAACTTGCCCCTGTAATAATTTTGAGCTCTCTCATCGTGCACTAATTTTCTGCGCTCCAAATTTGTTCAATTCGGCCAATTCATTTTCCAAGTACATTTTTCATATCAAAATCCTCAATTTCTTCGCAGTTTATCCATATCATAAAAAACAATGCCGAAACGTAAGCGCTCTTCTGCCGATCAGGATGATTCTCTTCCCTCCACCGACCGCGTACGCAATTCCCGTCAAAATGACTTCAATATCCATCTCATCTCCGCTCGCAAACAACTTCGCAGCGCTCTCAAAACCGCAAAAGGATTCGAAAGACAACGACTCGGAAAGAGATTGACAAATGCGACTAAAGCAAGCGATGCGGCGCAAATGGCGCGGATACGAAAAGAAATTGAAGCGTTGAAAACAATGGATTTGGATAAAGTAACGGAACAGCGATTGGCAAGAGGACTAGGGAAGATAAAGGTTATGAGTGAAAGTGGGTTTTTGCCTCCTGGCTGGGGTCAGAATGGCGAAGGGGTAAAAGGATGGGAGGGGGAAAAGGGAGAGGAGGATGTGAAGATTTGGAATAATGTTGTTAGTGGGATGTGGAATTTCAAGAATGTGAAGAGTATTTGGGAGGGGGTGATTAGGGGGAGTTATATGAGTATGGGGATCCCAGCGCCGGTTATGGATAAGGGAAAGAAGGGGAAGGATAAGGTCAAGGAGATAGTGAAGGAGGATTCGAAGAAGAACTCGAAAAAGACAGCACAAGATGAGGGTGAGGAGAGTGATGTCGATATGGAAAACACGATAAAAAAACTGTCGAAGAAAAAGAATGAAGAGGATTCATGGGAAGGTTTTGATTCACCTGGTGACGACGAAGATGAAGATGATTCCGAAGACGATGAAGGAAACGAAGGGGACGAATCAATGGACGAAGAAACACTCTCAAGATATGACGCTCTACTAGGCGCCTCTTCAGATGAAGAATCATTTGACGAAAAAGAATACTTGGAGAAAAACGCCTCAACCTCGAAATCAAACCCACGACTCTCCCTCTCCCTCTCACCAACACCATCACGATCACCTTCCCCCGCTCTCTCCATCTCCCTCTCCGACTCAGAAGACGACCAACCATCAATCCCCCGTCGCAAACCTTCTCCCTCTCTCTCCCCCTCCCCAGAACCCCAACCTAAAATCAAAAAACCCAAAAAATCCACCACCACTCCCACCGAATCCACAAAAAATAGCACCTTCCTCTCCATTCTAATGGGAGGCTACTGGTCCGGCTCCGAATCCGCCTCCTCCCTCTCCGACACCGACATGAAACCTGTCGTGCGAAAAAACCGCATGGGTCAAAAAGCCCGACAAGCACTCTGGGAGAAGAAATTCGGCAAAGGCGCAAAACACATTGCCGCAGGCGGTCTCTCGGTCGAACAAGAACGCGAAATGAAACGTGCCGAGAAGAGCGGTCGAAAGGCCAGAGATTTGTCGAAAGGCAAACGAGGCGATTTTAGAAATGATAGAAATAATGCGAATATGATGCAGGTGCAACCGAGAGAGAAGGTGAAGACGAGAGATGATGTGGGGATCTTGCATCCCAGTTTGGAGGCCGCGAAGAAGGCGAAGGATGAGAAGGCAAAGGCCACTTTTAGTGGAAAGAAGGTTGTTTTTGATTAGGGATAGAGAGGGGAAGGGGGAGAGTAGTCATCATTGTGGTGGGCGGAAATGTATTACGTGTATTGATATAATAGCAAGTATAAAAATACCCTTTTGTGGATTACGAGACATCATTATATTATTACCTATCCATGTAAAACAAAATCAAAGATGGAAACATACAGATTTGAGAGAATAAGATTTAGTGTATTTCCACTACTTCCTCTCCTCTCATCCCATCTCCTCTCTTCCTATCTGATCTCCTCCAATCTCATTGATAATGCTATAGGAGCATACTATCCATTACACCCTTTAACCCTATCATAATCATAACTATACTCTCCACCAAAACAGACCAAAGACTCTAATCTCTATAAATTTGATCTCTAAGACCTACTTCGCTTCACAATATTCTAAATACTCGCTCGCTGTAAACAAGATCTATTTCAAGAACTCTATCTATCTGCGCGCTGTCTGTAGTCTAGAATCCATTGACTTCGACTTCAACTCTGATATGAATCTTCATATCGTGCATAAGCTGATCCAAAACCCCTTTTCAATGGGATGGTTCGTTACTCACAACTTATATGTATCATATAAACTCCCATCATAATCGTTTTTCACATTGCCCATCTCGCATCGCTCAGTCCAACTCAACTCCATCCAGAGCCTCCTCCAAACTATCCAATTTTTCATTTTCATTTCCCTTCCCTGCTTCCCCCAGCTTTGCATTTTGTTCCAAAACCTCCGGTTCCACCATCTTCAATTTCTGATCCAACTTTCCCCCTTCCTCTTTTACCTTCTGCAAATCCTCTACTTCCACCTCTCCCTCACTCCCATTCCCACTCCCGGTCCCCTCGCTCGCTGTCAAAGGCGGTGTAAGTTCCCCACCTACCCCGCTCTGTACCCCGCCATCCCACTCTCGTTTCACATGATGTAAATTCCTCTTCAACATGCACATTTCCACCGCGATACCAGGACCGAATGCACATCCTACGATCATTTCTTTGGGTCCTCTGCTATTGGGTGTAAGACCATCCATGTCTTTACTGCGTAAACGATCCAGGACGCTAAAAATGGTGGCGCTGGAAGAATTGCCGTTTTTCATGTAGGTATCGTAGGAGGCTCGCATGTGTTCAGGGGAGATGGACATGGCTTTCTCGACGCCGGTGAGAATGGTGGCGCCACCGGGGTGATGCGCCCAGTCGAAGTCAGCGGGGGTGCGGTATTCTGAGGGGAGGGAGGGAAGGTCGGAGATCAGAGAATGATAGATGGGTGAAACGGCTTCAGCGGCGATTTTGGGGACGCGTGGGGAGAGGATTACTTTCCAGCCTATTATGGGGATTGAAATTAGCTCTCTTGCTCAAAAGCGTGGTACAAAAAATTGGGTGAATATGAAACTCAGAAAAAGATATCAACATACCAAGCGGATCAACATCAAATCCCAAATCATGTTCCGTATCTGGAATCATCTTGTGTTCCCACCCCAACAAATCATAAACACTTTCCTCCTCTCCCGTCCTACGAATTCCATTACTGAGTACACAGGCACTCGCACAATCGCTAAAGAGTGTAACACCAATTCGCGTCTCTTGTAATTCATGTACACTATCCAATTCACTCCTTACCAATAACGAACTAATTTCCAATGCCATGACCAAAACCCTTGCTTTCTTTCCTCGAAAACTGTGTCCGAATGCTAAGTTTGCCGCGGTTCGTAAACTCGCCAGACCACCGCTACATCCGATTCCATGGAGGAGCACTTTTTCAACCGGTTGTGTTATTCCCAGAGCTTTGCACACGAAATGATCGTACCCGGGATTGGCGCTATTGGTACAAGTTGTGCTTACTACGTGGGTGATTTCGGAGGGTTGTAGATGTGCTTCGTGGAGAGCTTTGCGACAGGCAGTTACGGCGAGTGCAACGCCTTCTTTGAGGAAGACCGAACAAAGTTCGGCGATTGTGGGGGCGCGGTCCATGTTAGCCATGGGGTGGTCGACAGTACCGATTGCAGAGCGGGTTTCGATGCCGGTGAAATTGTTGATTGTGCAGACTTTTTTCATTCTGGGTTGGGTGTTAGTGTGAGGTTTGAGGTGTATATTCATAGAGAATTGGGCATTTGGGAACTTGGGAGCTTGAAGGGGATTGAGAGAGGGAGGGAAAAAGGGAAAGCTTACGCTGGAGAGTCAGGATAGTGACGTTTGGTTAAAGTATCCAAATCCGCTGGCTCCAGTAAGAATGGAGGATATTCGACTCCCAATCCAACGATTGAAAGATTGAGGCTTCCAAATTCATGTTGACTAGCAGATTGTTGTTGGGCATTTTGCCCTTCTGCGTTGTTTGGCATGGTTGAGAAGTGTGAATGTGGGATGATTTTAGATTTTATCAGAAATACCAATGACAAAATTGATGCTTGTTATTGAGCGAGTGAGTAATGTTAGAACAAAATATAGAAGTATCCAAAGAGTGTGATAGTGTGAGTATATTCAACAGCTCATGCTCGTATTTCAAAACAGGTATAAAGCAAGGAAGTAGAGTATATACCAGGTATGTTGCGGTTGATGAGATAAACCGTAGAGGAAAGCCGAGGTTGGCTTGTGAGATGTATCAAAATAGCTGACCAGCCTTATGTGTATGGGTAGGTCCTTGTGGTCCCTTGATACTGTGCAATATGGGGTATTGATACTAGGAGACGGCCGTGAGCATTTATGGTTTATGGTTTATGGTTTATGGTTTATGGTTTATAAGAACCTTCCCACGTGCTTACTACTCAGTATCTGCTAGATAGATTTCGGATAGTATCTTGGATCTGTGAGGCGTCCTTCCGAACCAGCCTTATACCATTTGTTAGGACCATCACGATGTTGAGGAGGAAGTGGCAAGTATTTCCTTTTCACTTATGAGTCGAATTTCTAACGGAGAAACTGATTGTGCAAGACCAAGATCAATTGTCGAGACAGTAACGACAATTGCGATTGTGGTACACCAATTTGCAGCTACAGATGGAAATTGCGAGGATAGCAGTTCGTTTGATCTGGTGGCGATAAGATCATTGCACGCACAAAGCTTTTCGCGTTTTTTGTGGCTTGATAGCAGCAGTGGCTGAAATTTTGACACGCGTTGGTATGTCTAGGAGAGACATGGCGTTTCTGCTTAACATTATAGGATACATTAGGCAACCCAAAATTCCATCATAAAACAGATTTAGCAGAGTGAGTATCAGACATGCACGTGTCTGCTCTGATTCCTGCTGTCTTCCAAATGGATCGCCCCGACTAAAAGCGAAATCTATCTAAATTATACAAGATGGCAACGAGATAAGGTCATCTGGGATAATAAGGATGCCAGCAGTATTGCGGCAGAAGGAATGATTGATGACAGATCAAAAGATAATGAAGAATCAGAGATACCAGAGAACTTTGGGATTGTAGATAACCTGATGAGTGTTAGGTGCGATATGTCTCAAAGTATCGACGATGATGAAGATGAAGATGAAGATGATAAAGGATGGCTAAACGCACCATCTGCCCCCGTTAAATCGCGAACCACGCGGATATCTTATCTTCTGTTATTATCATACATGCCCCAAGCATTTTTACTGGTATGCGCGTCTTCTTGTAGGTTACCGAAGACCCCAACAGAAGGAAGCGATGTTCGGGATTGATTGAAGTACGAGTGCGGGGAAAGAAGAACAAGCTTAGCTCAACAGTGGATGCATCTCAGAAAGTATATTAGAGTATCATCCGAAGCCCTCTACAAAAAGATCACAAAATGCCAGTGTCTCTGCACTGTCTTCGATTCGCTCTAATGCAAACATTATCACTACATTGTCACCCAGTAACAGCATATCCGGTGCCCCTCCCACATCCAAGGTGGCAAAGTTCAGGCCTGCTGGAGAGATTGGAAGGCTCGCAAGGCGTATCCTTCTCTCGCTGATTTTGGAAGTGTCCTCAGTTTGTATGAATATAGCATTTGTAAGAAAACTCGAGATTGCTGTTTATTGATGGAGTTTATCGGTGTTGGGTTTGATACATAGTCAGATGTTTTAAATTTGAGGCTATTACAGCAGATTGAGATATATTATGGGCTTGCTTACGCCACCATAGCTAGAGCTCAGTTGGCTTAATCTCTAGAAGAAATCTAATCCTATTATATCATTATAGTTACAAAAACAGTGGTTTGCCAGTCTAGTCGTTGTGATCATTCACTTTGAAAAATATAAACATAGAGACTAAAGAATCGAGATGTCTCCTATGTAAAACAAATATTGTTTTGTTCATGCTTATGATCTTTTTAATTGTTCAAATACCAATTAGCATCCAATGATGAGCATAAAAAATGCAACACTGCGGCTCAGTGAAAGCAGATGTTGTAAAAATGACAAGGATTATATAACTTGGTAGTTTTGTATCCTAAGATATCCGATTCAAATTAGCTAATGCTTATTGAGGGGCTCATCATTGTTGAGTTTAAATGCGGCGCAGATTGATTAGCAACTCATGCTCTGTAGAAAATTATAGCGGGTCGGTGAAAGCAACTATTTGTTATATCCAACTGAAAAAAAAGATCATTTAGATCATATTTGTTAGGGCTTTGTAGACCAGATCCACCGGCTTATCTTGGCTTATGAGTGGGGGAGTAAGCATCTGAATTATGATCAGTCTACCTAGCTAATTGGCGAGGAATCCTAATTGAGGGAAGCGAGGGGAAAGCGTGCAGGACAGAAAAGTCGGTAAATCATCAAATCGAGCTAGACAAATATCAAAATGCAAACGGGCTCCGATCCAGTATTATCGATGAAGTCTATAATCTTACTTCAGCTATGGAGCTCTTTATGCGTATTACTTGTTATTCAACTGTTGGTTAGCCGGAAATGCTTGGCTAGGGTTTTGAAGGTTGACATCTTGATCATTGTCAGTAAGTGATTTTCTCAATGAATTCGGCTGACTGCATGAATGTGTCACCGATTATTCCATTAACCAAAGCGGTCGATGTTAGGCTAACTGTGGTATCACTGAAGAGGTCTCCTTCAGACTTTCAGGGTATTAAAACTCCACTGCTCAGCTTCTCCACAACAACTGTTACTATCTTCTGCGCCGCCTTCGCCGTAAGTTACTGTAATGGAATATCAACAATTTTTCTGGGTAGTTAACTATTAAAAAGAGTTCCTGAGGCCTTCTAGCAATCGTATTGAGACTTTGGGGCTGTGTTCATCTTTACTTGAATTAATGATCAAGAAATACAAGTGGAAATTGTAGAATGATTGGATGATGATTCATACGCTAAGTCAATACTTGGTATCATGTAATATGTACCCTCCCTCGAGCCTCCCTATATTTTGGAACAACCAAAATGATGGAATCATTTAGTAACATGGTATATGGAATGATCTTGAGAATTTTCAAACCAGCGGCATCGATCAGAGCGCGCCACTGCTCCTCGGTACGTTCCTTTGAACCGAGGGCGGACATCATTGTAAGGTCCAATTGGGCTGCCTGCCAATGGACATTCTCATTGGGGAGTACCATGTTGTCGATAAGAATGCGTGAGTCTGGACCTAGAGCCGGGATGAGGTTTTTAAGGATGATAATTGCCTTGTCATCTGGCTAATCGTGTAAAATATTGCGGAGATAATAGAATTTAGCATCTGTGTTTACGGATGTGTTAGAATGAATTGTTAATTTATTTCCGATTGAAACATACCTTTGACAACTTGTGGCTCAAAAAAGTTGTGCACAATAGTCTCAACGCCATCAATTTTAGGAACTTGTTCTAGGGTCTGGAGAAGGTCCTGGAGTACAAGCTTTCCCGAAAGTTCTGGGAATGTCTCCTTGATTAACATGCATTGGTGACCAAAACCACCGCCAATGTCAACAAATACAGGCTTATTCTGAAAGTCTCCTAGCTCCTGCTTGAATGGAAAGGACGATAGCCATGACACAGCCCCAGCACGTTGGACTGTCATGACTTGCTGAAAGTACCCAAAGCGCTGAGGTTGGTTTGGGAACCAGATAAATCCCGGAAGATCGGTATTGAACGCTGGCTGCAAGGCCGTCTTGCTATTGTCATTTATGTCCTGATACTTTGTTTCTGCGAGGAAACCAGGCAGCTGTTGTAGAACAGGTCCCACAGTATCGAAGCTAGACAAGGCAAGTCAGGGATGATGGTTTCTTGAAGATGGGAGGAGCCCTTACAAGTGATGAATTCCACCTTGATAGTTCTTGTCTGCTAGGAAGGGAGTAGTAGAGCTTGAGCTGAAGTGGTCCTTGCTAGTTTCCTTAATTTGTCCAACCGATTCTAGATACCGTAGGATACGACCTTAAGATGTTAAGCTTGAGATCTCGAGAGTTTGCGGAGAACTAATATTCTTACCTAAGAGCTTTGGAGCAGCATTTGTCTTTAATACTAGCGCTTCGACGCTGATCGGATCTTTGCTCTCTTGAATTGCATCAAAGATACCTAAATCAACACCAATACGAGCAGCGGTGATTTGAAGTTGCTTGAAAATGAGTAAAACTGAGTCGGGGCTGCAATGCCAACTGTTTGGGTGACACTCACTAATCCTGCGAATCGCTGAAGTGTATCATAAGGAGTCTCGATGCTGTACTGAAGATTTTGTAAAGTATCAATCAGATTTTTGCGGGTAGCCTCGTCCGCCTTTGCGGCTAACTTCTGGATCTGAGCAGTGATGGCATCCATATTTATCGTTCTGCTACTTGTTACTGAATTCCGTAGATAGTAAATCGATCAATCCAATGTTGCAAATGTGAAAGAGCTCAAGTAAATAAAGATGTGGTTGGGTGAAATTCGTTGTTAGAGTTGAGAGAAGAGAAAGGAAAAGTGAAGTGTGTACCTGGAAGTATGCGAGTCTCAGGCTCTAGATGCAGACAATGATTCGGTTAAACCTTAGATCGATATTGAATTTGGGGAATAATCTTTGATTAATAGATCTTATAAATTTCTCAATATAGAATAAAATTCATATTGATACGAAGCCAGACTACACAGAGTAAGACAAGTTCGTTCTTAATCTTATCACTTGTGAGTATTTTAGCCTTTGTAACGCGGATGTGTAACGCTGAGATACTATTCACACATATCGAAGGGTTGCATGTAAGCTTTGCGTTGCACTAACTAGTGAAAGTACTAAATAATAATGCTTAATTCCTTTGAATATAACATTTCATAACAACTTTACTGTGCCTCTTAGGAATCTATTGTGAGATATGTCGAGTCTTGACTTGATAGATAGTATCTGATGTACTGTACAATCAGTTAAAGACGTCACAATCACATACTAGAGGATATCGATAGAGGCTAGATAACTAGAATAGAAAAGCTAAAAAGAAAAGAGATCTCTGAGGGACTTCTTTATTTCTTATATGATAAAGTATAGCTTAATTTGAGCTAGTCTTAAACCAAGGTAAGCATGATGAGATATCACCTAAGCTTTGTTACGTGACAGTCTTAGAAAAAGTAGTGTATGGCTCGAGCTTGAGCTTCAGATCCCAGGATATTGCCAACTCCAGCAGGAAGCAGGGAATTTGACAACACGTATAGCGATAAAGAGTTTGATTATCCGAGGGGTGTATGTAGATCTCATCTATTTGTCGCCCCGCTTCAATTCGGGTTGAACCGAATTTAGTCTCCGCCATGGGTGGGGTGGAGTTCCGCTTAATAATATCTTTCACAGAATGATTCTTGGTGTTTTGCAACAAATTTACCTACCTATTACCTAGGTATCTATTTACACATATTTCTCCTCAAATTACATTATCAATCCGCACTTCAAGGAACAATGTCTCTCTTCCGACGTCTCCCTTTCTTCCTCCATACCCTCATCGAAATTCCCGCCTCTTTAAATTTCTTCCTCAACCCCTCATCTCAACTTTCCACACCAGCACCACAAGCTCATACCATTATCCAACAATACGCGACGCTCCTTTTCGTTTCATGTCTCATCTCAATCATATTCGCTTCGCGACCTGTTGATAGAACAAGCCGTAATGTCGCGGGTGCTTTATCGTTGTATCATGTTGCTCCTGCCATCAGAGCTGGAGGGCGAATTTTAGCGGGAGAAGGATTCAAAAAAGGTGTAAAGGGTTTGGGGGGTCCTGGGGTGCATTTGTTTCTACATTTGATTTGCTTTGCTAGTCTTTTGAGACTTTTTTTATCACGAAGAAGGAAGAGATGATTTTGAAAAGTTGCTTTACTTAATCGTTCGGGATTCTGGATGGATTCCCTTTTGGGTCCATCTATTCATTCTGAGATGAAGGGGAACACAACTCTTTAATATATACTGAGTAAACCTGCAGATTACCATTGAAAAATGACATTGATTTCATTCTTCTATTTTCACAGCTTTCCCGCCACAATTAATTGGAGTCTAGATCTAAAGTACATACATCAGTACTAAATTTGGCCGGTTGATTATTTATTGCTTATCAGGCCACAACGCTTGTTATCCACCTTTGGCAGTTCACCAATCAGAAACCACGTGAGATATGGTTTGATGTCTCGTATCCATCACCCCTTCATTGGTCGCCTTACAATGAGTGTGCATTTTCCAGACCACGTTGCGACTTCATCTAATCACATATGGCCTCCTCGAATCCCAAAGAAGCTACAAGAAGATCCCATAAAAAGTCTAGGTATGGCTGCAAAAGCTGCAAAACAAGACGATTAAAGGTTCGGACCCCCATTCTTAATCAATAACACCACAAACCCCAATTCTGATAGTGTACCTAGTGCGATGAAACTAAACCGACATGTGCAAATTGCTTGAAGCATAGCATACAATGTGAATATTTATTCCTACCTCTCAACAATCCCGCGCTTTCAGTACTTCCCACAAAGAAGTTACCTCTTCCCACCACAGCGACAGTCACGCGACGAAATGCTTATTTCTCGCGTCCTGTCCCACGCAATCCCATTTCTTTCTATTTCCCAACCTCCATTTCCACTACCGTCTCAGGAGTAGACGAAGCACTCGAGTTCCGTCTATTTCAACACTTTGTAAATATTACCGATGTTCCTCAATTATTTTCTGCATGCAACATATCCTTATGGATCATTCAGCTCGCTTGTCGTCATCGTTCAGTGATGGAGGCTTTGTTGGGCGTCTCTGCATTCCATCTCCGGAGTTCATTTTCATCATCCTCTTCTGCTTTTCCTACTAGTACGATACCGGAAAGTAAATCAGAGAGAGAAGTGATAAAAGCTAGTCATCATTATATGGGATTAGCTATTGCTACACATCGCAAATTGATCATTGAGGAGGGTGTTACGGAGAAGACAGCCGATGCAATCCTGGGATCTTGTTTATTTATCACGTATCATTCCACAGGAAGCCAGAAATTTCTAAATCAAGCTCATAATTCAGAACTCTCGTCCAACAGCGTTACAGAAAGACACAGGGAATTATGTAGAGTACCACTTCATTGGTTCGTCCCCATGAAAAGTCTCAAAGATATGATAAATCTAGCTGCGACATACGTCCAAAATGAAGGAATGAGAACGCTCTTTGAATGGGAGGAAGCTAATTTTCGGGTCATCCTACAAAATGAAACTTCGCCGGATCCTGATAATGGATATCCTACGACATTCAATTTTCTCCTTGACGATTTACCGCTCGATACTCCGGATTACAAAACCTATGCTCTTTGCACCAAGTATCTGAATATCCTCAGCGGAGGCGAAATCACTAAATTCATTCTCAAATTCCCGGCCTTGGTACCCCCAAGATTTGTGGAGTTGTTGAGGGAGAAAGATATGAGGATGATGGGTATAGTGGGATATTTTTTGATGTTGGTGAGGAGAACAGATCATGAGAAACAATTGTGGTGGATGGCAGGAGCGGTCGAAAATGATTGGGAGGGAATGAAATATGCATATGAAAGTGATGAGGTGTGGAATAGGAGGATGGAGTGGGCTAGGAGGGAGATTGAGGGCGGGGAGTTTATAGACTTTGGGATTGGTGAGGCGTTGGCTCGAGGGTAGGAAATGCTTTATACCTGTTATCAGCAAAATCGTTCGCTCATGCATCTCTAAGCTCCACGAGTAACCTCCAATAATATCGGATTATGTGGACAATCCGTACGAAGATTGTAAGGGAGGGTGAGGGGAAGCTCGGATGGTTTGCAAGTTCGCAGATGTTGAGTATTCACAGTACGTCGATATGAAGATTTTGGCTTCCGATTGTAGACTTTTCAGGGCCACCGGTAGTCCACAGGGTGAGTTCGTCATCACATGATAGTCATGTGATATTTATCTTAAACATCAGACTTCTTGATGCACGGACTTATATGCTGTGTATTTCTCCCCCTCAAAGCTACTTACTTTCATCTCCAACAGTCCTACAACTCCTTCGTGTACACGTCACTCTAACAAAAATACATCTCCTTTTGCCGCTGTTTATTAACCCTTGTATTCTCGAGATGTAAGATGCTTATTCGGGAAGTTGGGTATTTACCCATCGGTCGCTATTGGTGAGCAAACGAAAAATGGGTAACGTGAGGCTTTGGGCAGCCAGCACTTCAGCCTTCCCCTCACTTCATGAAAACAATTCAGACAATCAATTACACGGGGAGCTTTTTTAGTTTTATCCCAGCACCCCTCTCATTACTTTTCTTTCACATACACATCACGCATTTGCCTCTATCGTCACAAACCCATCGACTATGGACGGCCTCAGTGCTGCTGCCAGCATTATCGCTGTGGTGCAATTGGCTCAGGCTGTTGGTGGGGTTTTAATGGAATATTACGAAGGAGTCAAAGGTGCTCGCGACGACATACAACGACTTTACAATTCAATAAAGAATCTTGAGTCCGTACTAAAGTCTGTTGACGATTTACCACGTACTCTTTCGATTAACATCCAAGCACTTTTGGAAAACAAGACGGGAACTCTGTCGCTGTGTAAGGCTGAGCTTGATGGCATCAAGAAGGAACTCGATACATTTTCGAAACAGCAGAATCATATCGGAAAGCTGAAGTCTTTGATATGGCCGTTCAAGAAGAAAGGTGTGGATAAGCATGTGCATTTTATTGATAAGCATAAGCATGATTTAATGTTGTCGTTTGGAGTTGAGAATTTGTAAGTCTAGTTGTTCACTTTCACCCACCATGCCAGCCGAAGAAAAGACCTGCAAAGAACTCATAAGCTCCGTAAGCCACTCACTATATACCTCAAGTGGTAGTGGGTCGGTTATGGCCATTCGCGCGGTTCCGCTCAGTCGTGAGTCGTGACGAACCAAAATTGACCATCAATCTTTCCAAGTTAAACAAAAACTCAACATGTCATTTCGAGATTGAATCAATTATCAAAGCACCATTCTAGTTTTAACAATGCAGAATCCTTGAATGGTTTTAGACACCGATATTTATTTTGATGTACTTTGAAAGGTATGCTACAATTAAGCGGTGCTGCTTGTCATTGAAAATTAGATTATGGAAAGTACCACAGTTTTAACGGACATCATTTCTTCTCTTAAATAGAAGCTACCTACTGCATTATGAATAAGCAGTTTTTCTTCTTGTCTCACTCGTGGAGTTGGGTAGATCGATCTGATTGTGTGTACATCATTAGGCACATTTCCCTGCGTCACCATGACATCTTGGGGGATATTCAAAGAGAAATAAGAGCTGCTCAGGGAGACAAAGAGCGAAGCCAGATAATTGAATGGATTGCAAAGTCACTCCCTGATCCATCCACGGAACATAACATCGCCCGAGAAAAGTTTCAAGAAGGTACGGGATCCTGGCTAATAGACGGAGATCATCTTAAGACCTGGTCGAAAACCAATAACTCATTCTTATGGCTCAACGGGGGTGGTTAGTTTGACCCTTCAATACCTGAAGGAACTAAGCTAATGGCACAATCAGCGGGAGCGGGAAAATCAATCTTATGGTATGTTCGACAACCTCTTTCATTTGCCATCTAACAACAATTCAGTTCTACTGTGATTGAACATATTCAGCAACAATTCAAACAAGAACTAAATGTTATTGTCACATACTGGTATATCAAATTCGACAACTCAACTACACAGAGCATTTCCAATATAATTCGTTCTTGGATTAGAGATATTTGTAGTAATCGCCGAGATACGCCGCAAACTTTGAAAGATGCATATGCTCATTGTAATCATGGCCAGCAGCAGCCGACCATCAAAAAATTGAGGGAAATCCTCAAGTCTGTTATGACCGGCCTCCAAGATGTTTATTTGATTGTGGATGCTCTGGATGAGTATCCCAAGACAGAACGGGATTCATTACTGGATACTCTCAAGGAGATTCATAATTGGCAAATTGGTCCTATACACATTTTTGTCACGAGTAGACTAGAGGATGACATTCGATTTCATCTGACTGATATGAGCGAGCAAAATGTTTCGGACAACTGCCAAAGCATCAGACTTCAAGGTTCAAACGTTACCGAAGTCATCAAGAAGTTTCTCAGCAATCAGATCAGCAACAACGACATCAGTAGTTTCGGAAAAAAGAAATGGAGTTCTGACTTCAAGGAAGAAGTTGTGAAGTCTATCGCGCGACAAGCTGATGGTATGTTCAGGTTAGCAGCACTTCAACTGGATTCATTGAAAAACTACAGGACTGTGTCGGCAATAAGAAATGGCTTGAACCAGCTTCCGAGCTCTCTGGATGTGTTTTACGAAAGAGCCTTAGAAAATTTATCTGAGGAGGATCAGTACTACGTCAAAATTGCCTTACAGTGGATCGCTTACTCTGTGCGCCCGTTAAAGATATTCGAGCTCTCAGAAGCAGTGATAGTTCAGCCTGAGTCTTCTCCTTACCTGGGACAAGACAAGAAATTGATCTGCGAAGAGGATAGTTTCATTATTCTTGATATGATACCATCAATATTCGTTACAATCTATGTTGATGACTCGGACGACTTACCGTTCAAGGAGAAATGGCACATTCGATTTTCCCACTACTCTGTCCAGGAATTCCTACAGTCAAGCCGCATGTCCAATGGGCCCGCCAAGCAATACCATCTACAGGAATTTAATGGCTTAGAATTCATCGCAGCACAGTGTATAGCATACTTAATTCATGTTGGGTCGTTTTTCAAAGATTCATATTCTGGGCTATCCGACGTTTATAATCGATTTCCCTTGATCTATCACGCAGTCCTATGCTGGACGTATTATATACAACGCCTTGAAATTCTGAGTAACGAGTCTTTTAACCTCGTGGGAAATTTACGTGAGTTGGCATCACTGTTCATGAGTGGAAACCAGGCAACTTCGAACAACCACGATGCATGGAAGATATCACAAATCATCTGCAAAGATGCTAGGCGAAAGATCCCATACCCCGCAATCACGTTAGCTCTCGCACAAGATTCCTTCGAGATTGAGATAGATTCTAGCATCTATATACCATGTCCTTTGTCTTGGGTTTCTCATCATGGCTTGATTAGTTTAGTAAAACTCTTATGAAGAGATACACTAGGCGATATCAGTCCATCTGATGCGTCAAGGGAATTTGACTTAGGGTCCCCTTTACATGCTGCAGCCACGGGATGGTATTTTCCGGAGAAAATAGTCACACTACTGCTTGCAGCAGGCATGAATCCAAACAAATCCGGTGGAGAGTTGCGTTATCCACTAGTTGCTGCTACTGACAAAAATAAGTTGGAAATTTGCAAATTATTGTGTAAGGGAGGTGCAATACCCGATCCGGGGTGGAGCGTGCGGGGTGAAACTGCATTGCAAGTCGCCTCTAGAAAGGATTATGTGGATATATGTGCATATCTCTTGGGGCAGGGTGCCGATATTGAAAATCGTGACATCACTGACGATGTTGCAAAGTATGATTTTCCCGACAGTTTAATGACACCATTGCTGCTAGCTACCAAGCACAGAAAACTGGCAGTTATTGAGTTATTATTGGCGTCGGGGGCAGATGTTGAATCAGTATATAACGTCTACACACCATTGCAGTATGCATCAGAGGCACATGATGTGCAAGCATGTAAATTGCTCCTAGATTCCGGATCCGATGTGAATCATATGACCGAATTTGTGCCATTTTTGACTTCAAAACTCCCTTGGCAATTCCGTTGGACGACAAGCTGGACCCCACTGAGTCGACCTTTCCGGGTATTTCCTAGTTTTTATCCTAATGATGATTTACTTGTAATCATCGAATTGTTGCTTAAAGCCGGCGCTGATGTGCATGCTAAAGGCGGGCCTTGGTGGGAAAATGGTCCTATGGCTACCACAATAGTTTTCTGTTTAGAATGTACAAGAAACTTGCCAGAATCAACAGAACGGGGAGAAAAACATGTACTCGAGAAAGCTTTGGACATGCTGTTACACGCAGGAGCTGGAAGTGGGCTGGAAGGAGCTGAAGTGCTTTCGATACTAGAAGGGATACGTGACGAGCTTAAAGAGGGGCGAAGAGAGCTGCTCCGTCAAAGAGAGATGAATAATCGACGAAGTAACGACAGAATTGAAGAAATTGACAGATTTATCTATTCATATGATGATGCTTATAATCGGGTACAGGAGCAGCAAGAAAAAGAACGCGAGACGTCGATGCGAGGATTCTCTATAGAAGATGCTATGGAGAATGAGGAATTCTCCAATGCAGAGCTAAGCAACAGAGTTACGAGTCTCTCCCTCTAGGAGTTTTTGGTATTACAGTCTTTTTTTTTTTTTTGGAAATATGATTCTGGAAATTGTGTTTCTAATGATAATTTTCTTTCTGTATGGGAAGGGTATACAATTGTTGGTTTAATAAGTGTTTTATCGATATTTTGTTTGATTTTCTATTACTTTCTATGATCGATTCAAGGATTTCAAGTCACAATTATAAAAGACAGTTTGGACGACTCCATCGGCCTTTGTACACTCTCCACTTTGAACCTCGAATCAGTATTCCTGAATGAAAAAATCCATTCGCTTTTCTGACGTTCTTTCGAATTAAACTGCGCTTTCATCACCATGTCTATCGATCTATTCATACTTAAAATAGACCTTAGTTCACATCCCCAGCAAGAATTATTGAAGTCAATGCTCACCGTAGAAGTTTCTGCACAAATAAATTCATCTCTCCATACTCCGGTAGACCTAAGCCCTAACCGTGTTATTGATAATGTATTGGGTGTTCATATCCGTAATCTAAATGATGCACGGGCCGTATACGGCAATGAGTTGCCAGACCCTTGCATCTGCCCTGGTAATATATTCCTTAGCGCTAACCAGCATGGTGTCTATGCTCTCCTTCGGTCAAGAGTTTCCCATGAGACGCTACTAGGACGCTTGACTAGATGCTTGCATCAAACTCAAAGATGTCATTAAATTCTACCGGGGTCTGGATTATGCATGTCAGGTTTATCAGATTCAAACATTGATAATGTGGATAAAGTACCGCATCACTTCTCGAAAACCTGCTCATGACACTACTACAACACCCCACAAATTATCAAGAGTAATTCTCTGGATACTTCACTGACATCTCAACGCGGTAACACTAAGATGTAGTAATATAAAATTGAATCGGGGGTTTAGTACGGATACCGTTCTTTCTACACTCACTCAAGTCACCAACTCCAAATTTTCAGCATCACTAGTTTGAATATGCTGTAGGAAAGCAATGTCATAAGCGAGATTTACCTTCCTCGGCTCTCCCAGCAGTCCGATAGACTAGTGGATCGCAATCTGAAGGCTTCCAATCGGTACAAAAATCTGCTCCTCCATTGTATGTTGCTTTTCGGGGGCTCAGGATATCGTAAGTATTCCATGTCTAACATGACGTTTGCGATTTGATGCTAAGAAAATTTCACACGCAGGGGTAACAGGCACCTACAGGATTGTGTACCCACAGAGAATTGAGATCTGGGTAGTAGATTGTTACAAGGGCAACACGGGTAAAAGCTCTTGTATCTTTGTCACTAGGAATTATAACTGTGGCACGATGCCTCTATTGCATAGCATTAATTTCTTCAACTGCTTTATTGTCTCCCTGGCCAATGTTCTCTGCGCTCAGCCGTTCTCACCACACTAATTCTGCTTTGCTATTTACTCCATTCTAACAGATTCTAGAAAGTTAGCTGCATGATGAGCTCGAGCCCAACACTCCTCGATACTTCAACAGCTGATCGAGCTCCCCTCCTATTGATCTCGCCTTGGATTTGGACAGCATTTGCCATTATTTTTGTCGCCCTCTGGTTTTTTTGTTGGGTGACTCATTCGAAGTACTTGGTGGGATGACTGGCTCATTTTGGCTGCTGTAGTATAAATGATCTGAATCTTTTGAGTGGTAGGGACTTTGAGCTTATAGTTATGAATAGGCATCCTCGATAGCTATGGGTGTTGTCTGGACAATTTATGCTAAAAATGGTAGCTGTCGACATGCAGATACTTTGACTACGGAACAACTTATAACTACAACAAGATTGAACTGGATTTCACAGTCGCTTTGTGTGCGTCTCTGGTCTTTCTACTTGCAAATATCCGTTGCTTGTCTAATCTTGTGGCTTCAATACCCAACACCATGGAGAATGAAGCTTCTCGTTGGTCTCCTATCAGTTATGGTTACGATTAACAGCATAGCTGTGATTCCCATGTTCACGAAATGTACACCTGTCAGAATGCTTTGGAACCCAGCATCAGTGTTCAATAGACATTGTATCAAATCCAATATTGTAGCAATCATATCACAATCTGCTTCAAGTAATCATCTCCTCGCATTGATATTTTGATACTTACTAATAAGACTATAGATTATATGGCTTTCATTGACTTATTTTAAGCTATCGTACCAGTTCATATGATATGGAAGCTTCAGATGAATCAGAGGAAGAAGGTAGCCATCTATATTTTACTTAGCACCGGTGTTTCGTGAGTCTCCTTTTGTCGAGTCTATCTTGAGGTTTATCTCTCTAAATAAATGATCAACGCGTTTGGGTTCGCCGTTATCAAGATTGTTGAACTCAAGAACGATTCTAATCATTCTGATATTACATGCAAGTAAACAATCCCCCTTGCGATCTCAAAACTGACTTTTCTCTTCAGGGGCTACCGTCTGGCTATTCGTGTGGAACGCGTGAGTTTTTCACATCAAGACCTCTATACCAATTGACGAATATCCAGTCTGTGCATAGTATAAGCTAACTGAATGGACGTGGCAGATTCGAGATCAATCTGATCATCATCGCTGCCTGTATTCCGACGCTCATACCTCTTCTCGAAATCATTCTCAACCACCGAATCACATCTTACTTTAATAGCTACAGAACCAACCATGGAGGTTCCAAGTTTTCTTTCCATAAAGAATCATTTCGTATGCGCCGCTTGAAGAGTGTGAACAATGATACAGAGAGTTGAAAAGATATAATGGGTATCAAGAATTCTATAAATGGCGATAGTGGGGAGTTGGGAGTAGTGGAAGAAGAAAATGATGAAATTTGCGGGAATGAGAATACTGATAGGATTGTGAGCCAAGGGAAGGTTGCTGTCACGAGGCAATGGTCGATGACGCAGTTCAAGTAGAGTTTGCAAAATACTTGATGAAAAAGTGACTTTCTGACATTTTCATGGTACGTTTGTCTCAATGGATAAGGTCAGTGCCTTTTTTTTCAATGCAAAAAATTGTGCTAAGCCCTCATTCAATTTCAATATCTTTGGATTGCATTTAAATTTGAACTTGATACTCACTCTAGTTACAGTGCCGGAATTAGACTGCTGCAGAATTTCGTTTTTGGATCCTTACGTCAATATCACTTTGCCTTACAAACCACGAATTCTGAACTTTCCATTCCTTTTGAGGGTCCACGAGAGAAATCTTTTGTCATAGTCAGTGTCTCGAAAAGCAGAGCATCAGTGGGTAAACTTACATCATAGTTCAAGAACAGCGAAGGGATAAGTTTGTATATCTCAAGGATACTGATATTTCTACCCAGACAAATTCTTTTTCCAGCACCAAAGCTGAGATCTGCTGATCTCATCGCGGAGCGACGAGATTCATACTCCTCTTGAGTCTCAAGATCCTCATATCGAAGCCAGCGTTCCGGAACAAAATGTCCGGCATCTTCGCCAAAGACCTTCTTGCTTTGATGAACGGTCCAGGCACTCATACCTACATTTGTTCCTGGAGGCAAAAAAGTACCATCGGGAAGTTTAAGACCACTTGCGGGGACGACACGCTCAAGTAGAAGACCAACACCTGGAAAACAGCGGCTGGACTCCCTGATTACGGCTTCAAGGTATGGTAATTTAGCTGCATCTTTATAAGCAACAGGCAAGGACAGATTGGCATTGTCTATCTCCTGCTGGAGCTTTTTGTACACCCTTGGATTTTTGAGGGTGAAGTAGATGATTGATCGAATCGCAATGGAAGTGGTATCAGCACCAGCAAGGATGTTGACTAGCATATAACCGATGACTGTGTTATCATTCACCATTCCTGGATTTAAACGTTTGAGCTCCAGGAAATCATCGAGCATGTCTTTCTGATCAATAGATTTGCTATCGGTACCTTTTTGTCGTGCAATGGATTGCTCTGCGCAATATGCCGCGGCTTTGTCAACAGTTAGGGGCCCAATAGGCCACACGGGATTTTTTTCAAGCCAGTGGTCCAAAGCGGGGAGTTGTCCAATTACACCAAAATAGTCGTTGATCTGGTTGGATATGTCGAGATAGCCAGAATGGTCGTAGGCAGCATCCAGAAATCCCATCGATCTACTGAAGGTAACTTGGCCGATGACATCCCACGCAAAGAACACCATCCAATCATCTATCTTACAAATCTTTCCTGCATTAGGCCCCTCAACGAATGACTCATCGAGGCGTCTGAAAAGACTACCGATAGTATTATCAACCAGCGGTTCAAGTGTCAATATGTGACCCATCTGATACAGCTTTTGAACAGGCCTTAACATCTGACTGTGCACATCGTTGGTTTGAATACCAAAGACAGTTTTGATGGTTACGTTTCCGACTTTGCTGTCATTGACCGTGTAGAAGTCACTCTAGTCACCTGTTAGTGCCAAAGGGAAAAGACTTCAAGAATTACGACAAAACGGAGTTATCGAATAGCTTAATCATACCTTGAGGTTCTCCCCCTTAAGGCTGTAAATAGTCCGAACAAGATCTGGATCATTGAGGCTGACGAGATTTGGACCGATTCGTACAGCTTGTCCGTATTTTTCGTGAAGGAATTTGTGTGTGAGCTCTGCCCGGCCATTATAGGTGTCTATCAAGCGCCAGATATTCGTGAATTTTGCTAGAAATGGCCCGGGGATGCTTTTTAAAGGAGATGTGAAATAACACCAGATTAGGTAAAGTCCGAAAGTGCAAATACTTGAGAGAATCACCTGCAAGATAGACATGCCTGGGGCCATGATATATCGATGAAGAAAAGAGAATATGGGAGAACAGCGAATGCGGGGCCAGCATTTGTGGTAGCAGGATGGGTCTTATAAACATTGTATAATTTATGTCACAATCAATATGTGATCAATGAAAGCATTATCGGATGTACGCAAGAGTCTCCACTAACTGTTGGATATCCACCTTTAGTTGAATAATAAGGTTTAAAATATGGAGATGCTTGGAGATTAGTATCCCCACACTGTTGTCCGGGTCAAAAATTCGTCACTAGCATTATTCGGGAAAATAAACACTTGCTAATAATGTTACATTAATCACACATTATATGGTAACTTTCGTCTTCATTGGCTGAAGCAGTTGTGGAATTTTACAGCAATTCTATAGCCACATGATTGGATTTTCTTGCGCAGCTCTCTATTTCTGCAAAGGTCAGTTTTACCGATACAAGGATGCGGCAGGGGAGCATTATACGATGCAACATCTTCCCGCGAACCAATCAAAGACCCTGATCCCATACCATGGGTTAAATGATGGCGTCGAGACCAGTAATGCTTGACCATAAGCTCTAGTCACTTTAAATACTTAGGGGTCTACTAAATAGCATTGATTTCAGCTTCAAATGGCGTCGATGGCTTACAACCGGGGAATTGAGGGTTAATCGTAGAGGATCCACATATCGATCAGTGATTTGGTGCCATTGGTCAAGAAGTCGAACTTACTCATTGTTCGATCAAATCAATAGAGTGATCAGGGAATTTAACAGCGACTTTCTATACGACCAGGGTTCTCGATGCGAAAACAAAACTCGATCTACGGTAGGACTCGAGTTTCAGGAGTACTCAACATGAGAAGCTGCATTATACTTCTCTATATATCATATGGAAGAGCCCTACTTTGGATTCCACTCAGCTATCTTACTCTTTTCTCCAAGTAAAAATGGCCATAGCCGGTCAAGGGCCTACTATTGTTGCGGTCATGTGGACGGAGACTGTGATAGCTCTAATTGCAATCGGTCTTAGACTCTACACGAAAGCGTTCATCACAAGAAACGTGGGCTTTGATGATTATCTCATCATAATAAGCTGGGTGAGATGAGATTATCGGACAACTTCTTGTCTTGGCTACTGATAATGGATGTTTAGTTTATGTTGATGCCATACACAGCGGCCTGCATGGCAGCTGCAACTCAAGGGTTCGGCCAGCATTCTTCGGATCTTACCATTGAGGCTTTCGCAGATGCAACCCGATCGGAACTCATTGGCCAAACGTATGCCGTCACCTCTTCCAACAGTACATGCAAAATATCTAACACATACTCCAGGTTTTGTATAATTGGCATAGCCACTAGCAAAGCTTCAGCATCGGTGTTTTTGCTGAGACTTGCCGTTATCGAATGGCATAAATGGGTTATCTACATCACCATATTCGCGGTGACTGGTATCGCCATCATATGCGCTCTATTTGATTTCATTCGATGTGATCCGATAGCTCACGTCTGGAACCCGTACATTCCTGCCAAGTGCTGGGTCTCCACCGAACAATTTACTGCTATCTCAATCACCGTTGGAGGTGAGTGACACGATTCCAGATTCTATCCCGCGTTATTGGCTAATATCTTAAGAGGCACCTCTGCAGCAGCAGATTTAATTCTCGCCGTGCTACCATGGATCATACTCTGGAAGTTGAATATGAAGAAGAAGGAAAAAGTTCTTATCACATCGTCCATGAGTTTGGGAATTTTGTAAGTCACCTCGCTGGTACAAATCGTACTCATAGACTTACATCTAAATAGTGCTATGATATGTGGTGTGATAAGAACAGTGAACCTGAATGCCCTCTCCTCAAGGTCGGATTATTCCTGTGAGTAAATCTACGTATTCAGTTATCCAATACTGAATTACTAACATTTTCTTTCAGATGAAACCATAGGCTTGATATTATGGTCGTCTACCGAACTCATGATTACGATCCTGACGGCAACAATACCCACTTACCGACCACTATACAAAGTTCTAAGGGGTTCATTATCGAGTACAAGTGGGCGTTCAGGTCGAGGATATCGACTGGATAATTTAGAAGATGAAGGAAGAAAAGATTTACCACCTCCTGCTGTAAAAAGACGCCCCAGAAACGACACAACTTTAATGGCGACAGCTATGAGTGATGACGAGCACAATGATGACCATAGCGATCGCGTTATCCTGGAATCTGGCAAGGGGAGTCGAGGCTCAGACTCTTGATGTAGTAACGTATGCTTAATAAATGAAGGTAGAAAGAATACACACAAAAAGATTAAAATCAAGCCAATACGCATTTTCAAGTAGTGGGTATAAAAAGCGGTCACCATAGCGTGGGACAGGATTCGTTTACATTCCAAAAGCCTCCTTTAATTTTGCTTGGCGACGGAATCTCAAACTGCTAACACGTGAGATTGTCGTCGAGTTCAATAGGGAGAATCTGTGAATGAACAGAAGGTCAAGATGTTGCTGAATATAACCGAGGAATCAAGGAATCAAGGAACTGGATATCCTTTGGACTGAACGTGAAGGCCCGGCTTGCCCGTCGTTTCCCTCTGAGCAATGCACCATCTTACTGAGAATTGTACATAGTGAAATAGGATTTTCAGGTCCACCGATACGCACGGAAGAGAAATTAAAAAAAATGAGTTGTATTTACCCGCCGCTCATGACTGATTCGGCTAAGAGTTTTACGGTAGATACTTCGTACTTCATACAGTTTATTTGTGGAATTAGGCCCCTACTCGTCCCTTTGTCACTCCGAAGCTAGATGCACATACCGCAGTATGGATGGCAAACTACGGGGAGAGTAGTCTTGTTTCTATAGCAGTAGATCTGCATGCTTTCCGGCAACACGAGTGGATTGACGACTTTTAGTACGAATAGATTATAAAATATTTGATATATTAGCTAGAACGCTTATGATAACCCACTTTCCGGACTCCGAGGCTTGGCTCATGTTCATAATCCAATCTGTGCAACGTATGTTCTGATTACCAAGATAGGGAATTACGCGTTGCCTGTCAAAAGTCAATCAACTTATAGGCATTTGGTATTTTACCAGGCTCACTCCTCTCGATATATGCGGGCACACTAATGGGAAAAGCACTACATAGGTAGGTGCCGAACTGTCGGGACGAACATGTAATGCAATTTAAGCTAGAAGAATTCACATGCTAATTGAATGCATCTGCCAATCAGAAGAACTAACCTCTATTCCAGTAATACTCCCATCGAAACGAACATTGGCTATAGATATTAGAGTCCTGTGTCAAAAAAACCGCAAGACCTACTTTTCAGTTGGCTGGTAAACTTTTATTATCATTTCACTGGTGACTGGTTGTGCATATGATTTCCAATTACTACATTTATGGAGCTGTGGTGGGACCTTAACGCGCACTCATCTAATACAAACAACATCGGGTAAAAGTAGATCAACATTGCCAATGGTTAGTGCCCAGGTGTTGGCCAGCGCTGCTGACCTACAGACCCCACTCTATTACCAGGGCCATTTCTGGGCTCTTATACGGGAATTCAAGCACAAACAATGAGCTCCAGTAAACAAACCTCTGCCCATGTTCCGTTGAAGTTGCGAATAAAATTTAAATAAGATTTTAATCCGGGTCCCCGATTTCTGTACCTCGAAGAATTCTTTTTGAATCCTTTTTGGTCGCAGAATTCTACCCCACACTGAAAAGTTTGATATTTGTCAAGTAACTTTACCGACTGCGATCTTGCTTCTTAATGTATAAAGAAAACACACCCTTACTTGTAAGAACCACTCGAACCGATTCATTTAGCTGGTATTCATGTAGCTTCCTCCGGATTAAGAGACCCACCGAACAGATGGCTGCGCAGTTGAGCACGGCGTTTGCAAAGGGTGTCTTCCAAAGGCCCGAATCAAAAACGGTGAGCCTTAAAAACCTGTTAACTGCTGAGGTAGGTGTGTATATGAAGACTAGGAAGTACAACGATCTATCTAACGAGAATCTCATGACTTCAATTTCATGTCTGCTCGGATGAAGTCAGCTAGATCTAACAAGTAATTGTGCAAAGAAGCTTGAAAAAAGAAACGGTACGGAATACATGCATGGCAATCTGACCGTATAAGTTATGGAGTGGCTCTTATCATGGCATGGCTTTCGGGAAATCATACGCGATATCTGGTCCGAGGTCTCGTGACTTGGTGTTATATGCCTTAGCAACAGACCCCGCGTCAACACGGTAAACGCGTCATATCTTCGACTAATTATAGATCGCTTGAATATCTCACTTCGAACGTCCAACCTCGGCCTTGAACGACATTTATCATCAATCATCCATCCATTCATTTCTGCAATTTGCAATATGTAACGAAACAATATCTGTTCAAGATGCCAAGTAAACAGCGTACCTTCGAATTGGTGGACGCACCAAAGGTCCACCGACCAATGACCAGCAAACAAGCAAAAAAAGCATATCAAAAAGCAAATCGAACGCCACGAATAACGAAAGCTGAACAAAAGCGACGAGATGCCGAAGAACTGGCGAAGCATAGAAAAGCATATGAAAAAGAACAAGCAGCTGCGAAGGCAAAAGCGGCGAGAGATAAGAAAGCAGCAAAAGCATTAGAGCAGAAAGAAGAAAGGAAGAAACGGGGAATACCTGAACCCAGCAGACATGTTCGCCCAAGTCAGTCGAGGATTTCTCTGTTTTTGAATCAGGGGATGAAGAGAGTCCGGGAGACATCGAATACAGGTGAGGAGTCTGAAGGTACCATGTGCGACGATTTGGATGATGAACCGCCCGCAAAACGAGTTGCGCATGCGATTTCCGAGGAGGACGAGGATAGGGATGAGAATGAATATGAGGATGAGATCTTGTCGAAACGAATTAAGCCTCGCAATCTCGAGTATGAAGATGAACCCCAGAAGGAACAACTTACAAACAAAAAGAGCAATGATAAAATGGTCATTTCGGGGTCACCAATTGCATTAGAAGATTCAGAGGACGAATTTGGAGACTTTCCGCCCTTGTCAGAAAACGATATTTCATTGTTGGACACTAGTTCTATGCACTCCACCCCAGTAAACATGAATCTAGGTAAATCCAGATCTACAGGCCTGACTAGACCCCCGTTTCAAAAACCTACCACCCCATTCAACGATGAGCAAGAGCTACCACGGATGAAGAATTTTGAAAGGGAGCAAATCTCCCCCGACGATCCATTTGAATTAGAGGACATGCTTGATTCTCAAATACGCTCCGAAGTAGCAGATGCAGTTTGCAAGTCAGATACCAAACAAGCAGTTTCGATTCACAAAGAAATTAGTAGAGTCGATACAAGATCTACAAATCCCACATCCAATGGGCATGTAAAGGATTTTGCGGGGGAACGAGAACTTCTTTGGCATGCGCCTATCCATGGTAGAAACATGTCAACCTCCCAATCCATACATACCAAATCGCCATCACGCCTTCCCAGGAATTCAACAACCAAAGTGACGCACGAAAAGCAAAACAGTTCACACGTACGTACATTACCTCATGGTTCTCTACAGAATCCTCCTTCCAATATGAATTGCGATACAGTTTCAGTGCTAGAAACAAATGTACGCCTAAATCCCAGGTTGTTAGATAGAGACCCAGCCCCCGCGAAGAAATCATTGGATGTTGCTCCAGCTATGTCAAAGAATACTACTGTCATTGCATCTGAGATTTCAATCTCTCGTTCAACCAATTTGGGCCAGCAAGGTACGCGAGAGGGATCCGTTCACTCTCTTGTGCCCAAATCCCAGCATGTTGAACGAGAACCGGCTCAGAAATCATCTGTTCAAGCCCCTACATCTAAATGTTATATACGCCCCGCACTCCAGGAAAGGTCTATCTACATGGGTCCTCCAGCTCTTCCACAAAAAAGCAAAGTTGAAACGGGCCCTGTTGCTCCAGTCAACACCAGGAAAACAATCGACGCTTATAGTCTTCCACCCTCCACACAAGCATTCCTTGAATCTCATCTTGATGACTTTTTTCCTAGTGCAACTCAAGAAGCTAGAGAACTATGTGAAGAACCCATTACATCTCACTCTTTCAGAGACTTGGGTAGAAACTCTATTCACAAAGGGGGCCAAGAAAAACAAGGAAGTGTGAAGGATCATGTTCCTACAACTGCTGATGATGAATTCGGAGGCATGTTATCTACTCAGGAACTCAAAATGTTTTCGCAGGATTGGGAAATTTCCGATTCAACGCCCCAAAAAGAAAAGGAAAGGGGAAACACCATTGATGCCCACAAGGAGATATCAGCAGGAATAGAGGATCTACAAAACTTTCCTTGTAGCCAAGATTCAATTTTTTCGAGTCTAGAGCCCCCTGTAGTGGAGGATATGTCAAAAGCCAAATCACTGGTGGCAAATCTCTCACAGCTGTCACAAACTCAAATATCCACTTTTAACCACCATCAAGGACAACCAGCAATATTGCAGAGTCAGTTGGCTGAGCCAAGTACTCCACAGATTGGTCCAGAAATGGAACTCACGCCCAAACCAAAAAGATCACCTTGGTTCAAGGAAAAACCGGAAGATAAGTTTATGAAGAAGAGATTTTTCACCGAGAAACCAGAAGATTTGGAAGTTGCTGCTTTAGCAGAGAGTAAGAAAGCATGGGATGAAATCAAAGAGGCGACTTCATCTAATAGGCATAATTTTGATGATGATCTTGAGCCTGAAGTAGATGAACAACTTAAAGCTGCGCTTGCCGAAAGTAAGGAGTGGGATGAGGTATACAAAGCGGTACTTTCCACACCTACACCGAAAAAGACTGTTGAGAGGGGCAGAGGTGAGATGGATGTTGAGGTGGATGTTGAGGTAGAATCTAAAACACCGCCACGAACCATAGATAGGCAGAAGGTAGCGGGTGTTATCACGAACGAAACACAGCGGCTCAAAAGAGCAGCTAGTGTTGCTAGTACCGATTATGGTGACGGAGAGGTTTCCGATTGGGACGAGGTCCTAGATGGGCTTTGACGGACGTATCAGAAAACATTGAATATATTAGGAAGGATTCACGACTCATGGATATTGGCAGCATTATGGTTTGGAATGGGTATGGGGTTAGATATGCTTATACATATGGACTGATTTGAGTTCTGATATTGGTATTAGCATGGATACGCATTGCATATGCAGGTCTTATATGTTATCGGATTTGAGCATGCATAGGAGGATTGGATTTTTTTTTTTTTTTAAATTGGCGTCATGGAAATATGGCCTGATTTTCGTTTTCATTCGTTGGTAGTGGACGATTTGGGGAGACATAGGTCGTAACTCGGGCGTCTTGTTGCATTCATTTTCTTGCGGCTATATTGCATATCGATCAAGTTTTTCTTCAAATAGGATCGGGCGTTATGGTATGTTTTAGTCATTAAGAGATTTGCATGTTTCAGCATAGCGATATAGATGAGGCATTTGATACCCACAGCTTTTGTTTCCTAGATAATATTAGATGATGAACTGGTGCCTGTCTTTCAAACCAAACAAATGCTGCTTTGCCATTTTTTGATCCTTCCACGAATTTGAAGAGATTGGTTCATTTGTCTCTAACTTCAATATGTACACAACACTCTGGCAGGAAGCCATACAATCAAAACGACTCTCCCTTACCAGCGACGGATACTTCTGATACGATGGGTCAAGCAACATAGCAATAGTTTATAAGTATGCAACTCGGTAGCCCGGGTTCTGCAAATTTAATTGGTGAGTCACCATGCTATCTACCTAGGTAATAGAATTAATGCAATGGTTCCTTCTTTTCTGTCCACAAGCTTTTTATCATTAATCTTTTATTCTCATCACAAGTGATGATCTCAGACTTGGGCCAACATCACCAACAATCGTGAGGCTTTGCGTCTCCATAAGCTGACTACATTTAGGTAGGTGTTTTCTTAAAACGGAGCAGGCGGCATTATTGTAATATGTATCGCGAGTAAACTTCCATTGTTAGAAGTAAGAGACCTTTTGCATTACGTCCGCCGCCGATCTAATAGCTTGAGTTGCTTCATATTCTCCAACATTCTGGTTTCTCGATACGACAATTCCAACAACTTTATGTCTGATTAACTAGTGGTTCTGACGGGCTGGTTGGTAATTTTGAGCCATCATGAATGGCTCCAACAGTTTGCTGCTTTCGGATCTCTAGTTCTGTGATTGGATTGATTCACTTTGAAAGTTTAGTCCGTACATCCCTACAGACACTGTTGGGGAATCTAAGTAGAAGATACATACTCCCTTTATAATTCCTCTCAATACTTTCCCCTCAAAATTTCTTCTTCTTCAAACATACACTTTTTCATAGAAACAAAACATGACGGTCGATCAAGCGCAATCACTTATAGAGAAGCTGGGGGCTTTGAATTTGAATTCCCCTTCAGAGGATAATGCAAAAACCCACTCAGAAGCCTTGCGACTTAGCAAAGAGCTCGTCTTATCCTTACAAAAGTCAGAGAGCGTCGCCATAGAGCTAGCTTATGCGGTGAGTTTGGTTTTCGTTAAATTTCAAGATCATCTTCTCCTTACATTACTAATTTGCTAGACATTTATTCCCATGAGCGCAAGGATAGCCGTTGATTTAAAGCTCTTCGAATACATCGTCGATAATGGACGTCCTATCACTGTTGGTGAGTTGGCGACTTTATCGGGAGCAGAAGAATTGTTCATCAGTAAGTTCTTGTTACAATTCCAGTCGGGACATGTTTTGATAATTTGCGAGAGCGCATTTTGAGACCGCTTGCCGGAGCTGGATTCGTCAAGGAAGTGGACGAGGAAGTCTGGGTGGCTACTCCTATCAGTGAGGCTATGACCAAGCCTGGTGTTGCTGCGGGACACAGAATGCTGTAAGTTTTTCGATCCTCCAATTAAAGCAAAGGCTGACAAAAGTAGTTTTGAAATGCTTAGTGGTGCTGCTGTAAAGGCACCAAAGTAATTCAAGGAGTCTGGATATCGGTGTCCCATAAATCCATGCGATGGCCTGATGCAATATGCGCATCAGACCAAACTTCAAAGCTTCGAATTCTTCAGTACCATGCCTCATATTATACACGATTTCAACATCTTTATGTGGAATACCATGGGTGCTAGAACCTACTGGGTAGACTGGTTCCCGGTCAAAGAACAGATCCTCAATGGAGCATTGAAAGATTCTGCATTAATAGTCGATGTTGGAGGCGGAAAAGGACATGACTTACAAATATTTCATGACAAGTTTCCCGGCGAAGGAAAATTAATCTTGCAGGATTTATCGCATGTACTTACACAAGTTGGAGATTTGGACTCGACCGTAGAACGTCTAGGATACGACTTTCTTACCCCACAACCCATAAATGGTAATTTCCACCCTGTACCTTTGAATACCTCATTCTAACAATTATTCACAGATGCTCGGGTGTACTTTTATCATCATATACTTCACGACTGGTCATATTATAAATGTCTGGAGATTCTTGAAGGTCTCAAATCTGCCATGAAACCGGGATATTCAAAGTTATTGTTACATGAGATGATTGTGCCAGAAAAAGGAGCCACCAACTTCCACGCAATATTGGATTTGACCATGATGGGATTCAACAGCGGACAGGAGCGGACAGAAAAGGAATGGAGGAAACTACTTACTACTGCTGGTTTCCAACATGTCAAAGTTTGGCTATCCCCTGAGGAAGATGCTGATGGTATGGTTGAGGCTATGCTGAAAATCTGAGGAGTCTTAAGGTATAGTGATTGGATATTTTAATCATATCAACTATAAAGGTTTATCGTCTAGGTCCAGCACCGGACTTCATTAGAAATTCTACCTTCAGGGAAATATAACTCAAGTGACATAACACGATTCTTGAAGTGCCCCGTGATATATTCTTTTGGTTCACTCCATTTTTTCAGATGATCATCTCTTCTCTAGAAAGTAACAATAGTTGCAATCGAAGCATAGGCCAATTAAAAGATTTAAAGCAAACGACAAGATGATATGCCAATAAATCGCAATCCAGTAGCAGTGCCAACATAACCATATCACTGGTGGCTTGAGTTTTGCTTTCACTTCCACTTGCACTTCACTGTACCACTCAACCCCACGAAATAAAAGAAAGTAAAATACTCCAGTAATAAAAAAAGCAATCATCTTAAACAAAAAAATCTATCTCCTCCCTCCCTACAGTAAAGAATGAACTTCTTCACAAGTTGTCCACAAGGTTTCGTTTCTCCATGGACAATTATCCTACTGTCCCAAAGTAAATCCCACCAAACTACTTCCACATTTCGCGCTCTTCCACCCCAAGCTCGATGTTAGTTTCGTAGGAAGGCCTTGGCTTTGAATGAAAGGAATGGGCGTGATTGAAAAAGCTGAGGTTGTTATGCAGTTATCGTCGCTAATTGAGTTGGAGGAGGTTATTTTTGTATTCTGCAGATCAAGAAAACAAATGGGAAGGAGGAAATAATTGCCTGTAGAAAGATCAATGTGCATCACGACAGAAAAGGGCGGAATTGAGAGGGTTGTTGAAGATTTCGAATGGAAAACAGAGGGAATATGGGTAGGTCACTGTTAGGTCGCCGTCGTAGTTTGCGAATATGAACTTTGAGATAGTTAGTTTTGGTAATTTTTGAAGATTTGATTTGGGATATGATAGTTTGTTGGAGATAGAGTATGAATGATTCAGAAATTGAGATGGAGGCGACTGTGAGGATGGGGAGTGGATAGAGAAAACTCTCATTACATTCTCATCATTCTCAGCTTGACATGAGTTGATTGTGTCGGCTGCAGTTTGAGCATTGATAGCCATATAGCTCGCGAACCCAAGAAATAGACTTGTGAGGGGAGTGGTAATCTTCATTTTTGCTTGTGAATTCTGACCAAGAGTCCACGTATGAGAAGTTCGAGACTTAGGATTGGATGAGAAGAATGAGATGTTGTGTGTGATCTATGATGGGACTGAAATTTTGTTTAGGGGGTGATAGTAAGAATATATACCTCTTCGATTGATTCTTGATTCATTAAAGAATCTTAGAAATATTGAGCTTTGTGGTGAAGCCATGTTGCCAAGTTTCTGAAAAATTGGTTGTGAGAACGTCGAATCACATACTGACAGAATGAATTATTAATTGAGCTGGTAATGAAGTGGCATGACAGTTGATATATCCAAATGATATCTGATATTTTTGAAGACAATTGTGAAGAATAAAGCAAGTAAAGCCTAAAATATCTCAAATTGTTCCCAAAAGTGACTCTTACATCCATTTTGTAAGCACAGTCTCTCGTATTATAGCATTCATAGCACGCCTGTCATTTCTAGAAACAAATTTGGTAACGGTAATCTGAGATGGTGCTACAAAGTGAAACCAAAAATAACGAGCTGAGAGGTAGGTTGTAACACAGATAGATATGGATGAATGTGGGAACGTGGATTGTCGATTTGAATCGATGTAGCTAGTGTTCGGCCACACCGGTAGACGTCACAATTAGTTAAGTACCGATCTGTATAGACAACTAACACGATGTCACTATTATGTGACACTGGAATGGGGCTTCTACTAGCATTCTTCAACAGGTGAATAAATGGAAAGCTCTTGCGCAAACACAGGAAAATAAAGTGAACAAAAGTAACAGTAGTTTTGAATACGTAAAGACTTGCACTAGCTTGGGATTTCAATAACAAGGGACTTTGGTGGGTACAAGTTTCTTCGATGACCAATATTGATACCCTGGAATTCCGAAGCATTTTTCCATACTGACAAACGTGAGTGAGTGCATGTCCCCAGACATATCACAGCCCTCTTCCACACACTGAGATCAACCTAATCCAACATCAATTGTTTCCAATGGAAAGCTTCGGTTCATTGAAGGATTTAACTGGTCGAACAAGCGGGAGCTTTTGACACATTGCGCCTTTTCCTAAGATTATGGTTACAAGACCCCATGGATTGACCAATGTTAGACTCCTTGGAACTGTAAGAGTAAGGTTGGGGTCGGTGCAATCGTCGCCGCTATTTAAAATTTGTTAGTATATCTTCGAATGAAATCTGAACTCTGGAAAGAAATGGATCAAAAGCCGGGAGTGCCTTATTCAAGCTATCAAAATGACAGCCCGAGGGATGGAGGGAGAGAAAATCAGAGATTTGATACGTACGCGCAGTTCTCGCAGATGACACTTTTGCAGAAGACGGCTTGCAATGCAGTACTACCATTTACGGTGTAAGGATAGCATTGATTATAATCATAAGAGGTTATTACACCATTGTCGTATTGAACCCCGACGTACTAAGAAAAGTTAGTAAGTGCGATCTGTATTCAGCTATCAAGTGAAATATGGAAAAAAAAAACATTACGGGCGACCGATGTTGATGGAATATGATGCCCAGTTCTGAATTGAGATGCGAACGAGATACGAAAGAAGACCGACAAACTTACAGCATTAGGGCCCGCATTTTCACAATAATTGTTAAGGACTGTGTAACTGGGGATGACAGATGATGATTCAGGAGCGGAGGTATCCCTTGATGAAAGAACCGGAATAAGAGGATTAGCGGTGGCGCATGCAACGAATAATGCGATGACGGTTGTGGAGGAAAATCTCATTGTGTAAGAAGTCGTTCTAAGGGTTCAAGGTATTTGGAGAAGACAAACTTCTGTAAAAGTCCTCGACGTTCATACTTATACCTAGGTAGCTTCCGAGATGTTGGCTCGGAATTGATTGCTACTAGGATAAGAGATATGGATCTCTATCGCTTGACACGATTAGATTCTTGAGTGTGAAACACATGAACCAAAATCACGATTCTATTATGCAGTACTCCTCTTTGGTTACTTATGTGGTGCAAAGAGGCAGAAAATAAGCTCAAATAACAGCTCAACATCCTAAAATTTCTAAGGACTAAGCGGAAAAAAAGAAATGATTTTCGTTGAGGCTGGCTTGTACTCCCATAATTGACTCATGTGATAACGTATGGAGATCATGTGCAATGTCTCTCGATCGCTCTAGAATCGGAATATTCAGCTTTCTCCAGAATTAGAATGCGTGAGATCACCACGTCGTATATCTAGATGGAAGAATATTTGAAGAAAGCTTAAATTAACTACATCTGTCATGACTCCATGATTGCCAATGGTGAGGCTGAAAAGAAGACTTGGCATGTGACGTTGGGGAAGGTGTGAAGACTTGAACTAGTCCCATTTAAACATGACAGGGGCTGAATAGGATAGGGTGCAGAATCCATAGGGTGCAGAATCCATAGGGTGCAGAATCCATAGGGTGAATGTATGAATAAAGCGAATGGCTTTCATTCACTCACTTCTATTCAATGGCTACTGTATAAAGCATTAAGCGAATGCGAAGGAGACTAGCTCTTTCAGTAGGTCTATATAAGACCTACTACCTCTTGTACATAGCTAGCT